>JARHVA010005641.1:1005000-1142417 GCA_037957365.1 Torreya grandis | reverse complement strand
ACTTAAACCTATAATTAACTTGAGATTAAGTTCTATGTTTTCACACAAATACTTAGAAACCCTAATTTTTCTAAGCTTTTTATAATGTATGTATATGGAGGAGAGCTTAGTATTGCTACTATTCTAACACAAAAGGATGATAAGCAGGAGGGCGAACATCCAATAACATTTTTCTCAAGGACACTTAGGGAATATGAAACCAGATATAACTTTGTGGAAAAAACAAGCATATGTTATGGTAAAAGCTCTCAAAAAGTTTAGGCATATAGTATCAGGAAGTAAAATTCTGATACTTGTAGCACATCCAAGTGTTTGAGAATACATCATGGAGGGGGAAATTACTAAAAAAAGAGAAAATTGGATAACTAAGATCCTAGAATATGATGTAGAAGTCAAAGCCACTAAATTAGTTAGAGGTAGGGGTTTGTGTCAATATATGACTCAAGAGCTTGAAAAGATGATACTTGAAGAGATAAATTTAGGAATAGAAGAAAAAATTGTATTGAGAATACAAGAAGTTGATCAAGAATCTTGGGTCACAAGTAGGATTCATTTTATTAAAAATGGGATTTACCCAAGAGAACTCCCTCAACATAAGAGAAGATACTATAGGATGTAAGGGATTCATTTTGTTTTAATTGAACAGGTTCTTTTCAGAAGAAATTCTAATGGAAAATTGTTAAGATGTGTAGAAAAAGATGAGGCTAAGAAAATACTACATGAAATGCATCATGGAGTATCAGGTGGACATTTTTTTTGCAAAGACCATATCTATAAGATAAGTGAACTATTTTATTTCTGGCCTACTTTATTTACAGATTGTTATCAATTGGTTAAAAAATGTCAATCTTGTCAATATTATGTGGGGATGAGAAGGAATGCAGCAATGCCTCTTAGTCCTATAATTGTGGATGAACCTTTTGCTCAATGGGGTCTTGACTTCATTGGAATGATAAATTCAGTATCTAGTATGGGTCATAAATGGATCTTAACAACCACAGATTATTTCACCAGATGCACTGAGGTAGTGCCACTCAAGGAAGCAATAGAAAATGTGATCCTAGATTTTTTAGGGAATATCACTACTCATTTTGGAGCTCCTCGCACCATAATTTTAGATAATGCTAAAGTATTTTTAGGGTCCAAAGTATCTGAATTTGCATTAAAGCATGGAATATATCTAAAAAATTCTTCTAATTATTACCCTCAGGGTAATGGTTTGGTAGAATCAACTAATAAGAACTTGATTAGACTCATCAAAAGAATAGCGGTTGATCATCACAAGGAATGGCATAAAGTGCTTAATTTAGCACTGTGGGATGATAGAATTACACCTAAACAGGTGATCAAAATGTCCCCATATGAATTGGTATATGGGAAACCTATTGTAATTCCCCTAAGCTTGGAGATTCCTACTCTTTAGCTGATCAAATAGATTGAAATTGATAAAACATCAAAAAATAGGGATGCAGCACATGATTCATTGATAAAACATCAGAAAATAGTTAAAGACTATTTTGATAAAAGGAATTCAAATCCTCATTTCAAAATAGGCTCAATTGTTTTAAAATGGGATGCAAGAGCTGCCAAACTAGGTCAACACACTAAGTTTGAAACATTATGGACTAGCCCTTATAGAATTCAGGCATGTAAACAACAAAATTTGTTTGAGTTAGAAATGATGGAAGGTGAACCTAAAGAGATTCTTGTAAATGGAATCTATTTGAAAAATTTTAGTAAAATTGTGTTTTTAGCAATTTTAGATCATGTGGGAGTTGTGGTTTCTTTTTGAGCAGACTCAAAAGTCCTTAGGGTCACCAATAACTGTAGAGTAAAAAATACTCTACATTTCATTCTGATTTTCAGTTGTGCACTGCAAAGTTTTATTCCCACATAATTTGGTTTGAGATGGTGAAGTTTTGAAAATAGAGCATGAGCTCTATTTTCCTTTTTGATTCATTTTTGTCTATGTGTCTAAGTAAGTGGAAGTTGACAAGTGTCATCCTCTGAGGCATACTTCTTAGTGGAAACTACCAAGTGTCATCATTCGAGGTACCTTTTATATTTTCTATAAGTTGGTCAAAATGTGCCACATATCTCATAGAGACTCAATAGAACACACCAAGTGTCAACATCCATGGTTTCATATCATCACCTGCATTTCATCTCTTTTTAGTAAAAGGTTTTAACAAGCTAAGCATCAGGATCAAGCGAAAAGTACCAAGTGGCAGTCACTGAAGGTCTCAAGTTTGCTTTTCTAAAAGTGACAAAATATGCCACATATCCTAGTAGAAGAAAGTGAAAGCCACCATGTGTCCCAATCTGAATTATCTTCATTTTTCTTCACTGATATAGAAAAGACCATGGTGGGTCCTAAGTTTTGTGTCTGAAGTGAGCAGAAGCTGCCAGGTGTCACTGTCTGTATAAATGAGAAATGAGACTTGTTTGTTTTTATGGTATAAATAGAGTAAAGTGGAGACTACAAAGAATCATCTTCCATATGTTTCTAAAATGGTAACTAAAAGAAGCAAAGATTACCACGTAACCCCAGATAAGTAAAGCAGAGATGGCTGTGTGTCCTGTAATGAAGCAACAGAGATTGACACCTGTTCTTATGTCCCTTTTAAAGTTACTCAAGTAAGAAATGTTGTGGATCTTATTTTATTATAATCTACTGAAGTTTTGAGGAAGTGGATTGCGACAAGTGTCAAAGGCAAAATGATCCTGAGCAAAGACACAAAAGAATATAAGTTATGTAAAAAGTGTCGTGTGTCTTTGATAGGTGCTGTGAAACACACCAAGTGTCATCCTCTAGTGTCTCCTAATGTAATAAGAAGGTTTTCAAGAAAATGGCTAATTTTTTTTTAGCATTTAAGAGAAGGGAGCATCCTGGAATCTGTTTTAGCCAATGAACTGCTAGAAGATGAAGCATTCCAGGATCTATAAAATATCTTCTATTAGACACTTCTAAGTGGATTGGATTTCATTTGGTCCATTAGATTGGGAACAATTAGACAATCTAGAGTGAATCCAAGGCTATAAATAAGGGTTCAGAGATCACCAGGAGGAAGGAATTATCAGAGAGAATTTTGAGAGAAAATTATTGTAAAGAGTTTAGACTTTCTAGAGTTGTGACTAAGTAATATCATTTACTTTTATTCTATCTTCTCAAGTTGGAAGGTTTATGTAACTGTGCATGTTTCTATGCCTCTTATGTGACTAGATAATTAATGAGAAGATTGAATCTTATGCCTTTGTTGATATTTTTTGTGTCATTGCAAAAGTAGTCTAGGCTATAGGCTTTCTAAAGCTGTGATTAGGAATGTCATTTGTTTTGTCTCATTTTTTTGAGTTGAAAATTTTATATAACTGTACATGTTTCTATGCCTCTCATATGATTGGAAAATTAAAATAAGAAGATTGAACCCTATGCCTTTGTTGACATTTTTTGTATCACTACAAAATTAGTCTATGCTGTGAGCCTCTGTTTCTATTGTTTTCATCTTTTGCATTGATCATGCACTTGTTTGCTCTTCAATGTAAATGAATCCTACATATAGTCTCACTGTGCTCAGGGTTAAGGTCAAATTACATTTAGGTGCATCACCATAGATTAGATTTCCTTTTCTGTATTTGTGTTTCTGATTTAAATTCCTATCCCTTTTCCCAGTATATACTTAATATAGAGAAGAACCAGCTTCTTTAAAATCTGGAGGTTGTTTCAAGTCGCAAGTCCCACATCTTGAAACTTCCCATTATTGTCAATTAGAATCAAGTGAAATTTTAAATCATCAACAATTACTCTCCACATGACCCCTTTGACATTCAACATTCTACAAACATCATTGCACTCTTCTATGCAAGCCTAATCAACTCAAACAATAGCCTTGTTCATAAGGACACCATAAACGAACACACAACCAACTTATTAAGCATTGTTCATACTCAACATATATTTATTATACCTCCAAAGTCCATATAGATGATTCTAATGGAGTCTAAAATACTCTCCAATATCTAAGTCATCATGAAACATTGAAATAACATTAACACAAGATCAATTATCCTTCTTGGGTCACTTATAGTCCATGGTCAAACACATAGTCAACTTTAGAGCTCAATATTTTTGACTGTACATATATTCAGACATTTTAACTAGGTTCAATAATGTTCCATGGAGTTTTATTCAACTTCTATTTGTATATCACCTTCAAATTTGTCTTGGATCAAAAGTTATGGACAAAATACAGAGCACTGGTTTTTCTCTTTGTTAAATTCAAATATTTGAATTCAAACGATCATAGTTAAACTTTGATCACTATGTTATCATTTCATGTCCTTATTTCTTAGATTAAACAAACATATTCAATCTTATTAAAAATTTAACTCATATTTCACCAATGACTAAATGTTAAACTTTGAATAGTTGACCTCATCTTGTGTAATCTTTCAATCTTAACCACACACGCTCCATTGATCTCTTTGAGATTGTCCTTGATTTACCAATGTTAGACAACTATCACTTTAACCTCTTGACTTTAATATACACCATTAATATACATTATTATGAACACCCTCTCACTATTTATCCTTTGAAGAATCTCAATATTTATCTTTTCTCAATGTTAAATAATGAACACTTGTCCTCATCTCGCGTCTTCTTGACATCTTGTAAAAAATATGCTCCATTGATCCTTTCATAAGGAACTAAATCCTTAACTTCATTAACCAATAAATAATTTGACTAATTCAACTCAACACACACCATATATTTTTATTTGTATGAATACCCATTAATTATTAGATCTCCATCTGGTCTTGATCTTTAACATTGAGAAAAATAGACTATGGGACCATTTCTATCTATGTGGAAGGCCAACTTTGGACCTTAATACCTTTTTATATGCTTAGTCACATGATATGAAAATTGGAATATATGATCTTATAATGTAGAAAAATATAACCATATATAAATTTGATCCTATAACCTCCCTGTGTGGGAGATATAACACCATTGATCTACTCAGATTTTTCTACCACAGAGCCAACTATGTCAAAAACTGTTTGGGAGGCCAAATTTGAACATGAATATATTTTTTAACACTTCATCACATGACCTAAAATTTATTACATATCAACTAGGCACAAAAATAAACAAACCTATGTAGTCAACTTCTATTGAAACTACCACACATGTGTAATATGACTATATTAAAATGCCTACTCAACTTTTCTTATCACATTGCAAATTTGACTAAGTATGGGAAAACACTATTAAACTACCTCAGAGCCTAACTTTGCACTTAAATATCTTATGTTTCCATTAATCACATTCCTAGAATTTAGTAAATAATAACTAGGCATAAATTTTATCATAACCATATGACCAATTCTTGTTGAATCATCCACACATGGCAATGGTGATGTCAACAAACTACCTACTCAGATTTTCTGCCACTAGACCCAAAATGTCTAGATGAAAACAATGATCAACCAGATGAAATCCACTCACAAAAAAAAACAATAAAATCATTCTAGAATTTTTATAGGACCACTTTTCCATCCTCAAATCACTATAAACATCCCTAAACATCTCTAACCATACCAAAACTTAAGATCAACTAGGCCTCTTTCAAGGATACTAGGACAAACACATTGCACACTTTGCCATTGTCACTTAGACTATCAAGGCACTTCATTAACTCACTGGACACCTCCATGATGTCATCATGATATCATTTACAACTCTCCAATAATCTCCCCCTTTGCCATTGATGTCAACACACATCATATAGCAATATACAACTCACCTTCCTTCTCTCTTTAAGCACTCTAAAATGAAAACTTTCTCCCCCTTTGACACAATGAAAGAGTGGGAACCAATTGATCCTAAGGACCTAAAAATAATACCAATAGGAAAGGACCGCCTTATAAAGATTATACAAACTCCATCTTACCTTGAGCCTACCTTTTATTTGCCTTGTCAACTTCCTCTTCTCCATGCCAACACTCTCTTCAACTAAGCACTGCAAACAATGAAGAAAGAAGACAAAAAAGTAATAAAATATGATTGAAATCAAAAATAAACATTTGAGAGGGACTCCCCATAATATTTATGATCAATTTCACCTCTTGAGCATCTTTAAATCTCCACACACCATGAAGAACCACGATACAGGCTTACTAGCCTTCTCTCTCAAACCACCTCAAGGACCACCAACATAACTTCATGCCACTCACCAAATAGGAAATATTAACTAAAACAAATTGATAAATCACTTTGAAATAATCATGCCTTTCTCTTTTGGAAACACTTAGCAAAAACATCGAATCTTCATACTAGGCCTCTCTAGACTCCTTATACCCCTACCTAAAACTTCTAGAGACCAAAATTTTTATTAGACATATCTTGAAGACCTTAAAATTCATATATAGATAACTCTCATATAACACCTCAATAAAAAAATTTGAATCACCTAGCTTATCCTTTATAACATACTTCACAAACCTACTAGCTAATTAGGCCTCCATTTTGACAAAAAATTAAATAACTTGAAATCCACAAACCTTTAGATATATATGAAGCTTGATTTGAAAACCTATTTGGACCATTCAACTATTAAGAAGCCTCAAACCTCAATTCACAAGGCAAACCACTTTTCTAGTAGAGCATAAAACCTTAGAATCTCAAAACAATGTCAAAAAATCATCCTTCTGGTCAACATCCACCTCTAAAAATTATTATATATCTAGAGAAAACCAAAACACACTTATATAATAATATTTAAGATTCCAAAACTTTCATAACCTATACATCCTATAACCCATTTTAGGACCTGGATACTTTTAAACACAAATTGGGAAACTTGAGAGCAAACAAAAATTATCCAATTGCACACAAAGGATATTCAAAGCTTGAAATCACCTATAATACATAAAAAATAAGTGTACAAACCTTTATGAGCATCAAAATATTATTTAAATTTAATCAATCTCATTAGGCTACCTAGAAACACCCATTCTGACCCTTTACTATAACTCCTTCACAAACCTCTGGAGCAAACTCATAAACTTGCTGATCCCCCTTAACCAATGACCTTCTAAGATCAACACAAGTCTATATACACATTGTCATAATGATCTTGATCACACAAAATTTCTTCTCCACAATAAATATGTCTCCTAAGAAGCATAGGTAGAGACACCCTACTTCATAATATCCTAGAAAAATGTGAAACTAGGAGTTACACACAACTCCTCATATTCCTTCTCCTCCTTAGTCATCTACTGCTTATAGTTCTTATTCTTATTCTTAGGCTTAAGAGAAGAAACATGCTCATCTACTAAAACATTCTTCTTCTCTTTTATGATTGGATTGATAATATATGGAGATAAAATAGATTCATGACATACCTTTTCATTTGTATAATCTTCTTTGTAGCTTGCAACCTCATCACTAAGTATTGAAAATTGATTTTATTTGAAGGATACTTGTTCAAAAATAATAGGGTGTTTAATTAGATCCATACTTACCTCAGAACTAGCCTCAACCAATACCTTGGTCTTCTCCTTGAGCTTGGTCTCTTCATTCACAAAATGAGCAGACAATGAGAGCCATTAACACTCTTCACCTTTTATAACATTCTCCAAAATAGAAAATAGATTAATTGATCTTACAGTATAATCATGATGCATACTTACCACCTTTATTTTCCATGAGTTAAATTTATTTCTTCCTTTCACTATCGGAGCTTGATTAAACCTATTCTTATTTGTAGGCCTTTGCTTGTAAAATCTAATAGTGTGACCTCTCTATTCACAGTTGTAGAAAACCATTATTCTTGAAGTGAACTTTAATTTTCCTATCTGATATGGTAAAAATCTTTTAAAGTGTCCTATGTCATAACCATTGAGATAAACTACTCCTTTTGAATAAGACTAACCTTACCTTACCTTACCTTATTTGGATAATGCTTAGCAAAGTATCCCTTATCAAGATAATTAAAACACTCAACGTTGCTCACACCTTTTAATTGATGACCCCATCATAGTTTCATGAAAAATCATTTCTAATAGGTCTTCTACATTCTCTAGATCTATTTCCAAAGTAATTATAAGTATAGTAGTAACCATTTAAATTTTTATACCTCATGGAATTTGGTTGTCTGGTCTAATTTATCTTCATTCTGCCAACACCTTCATTCCTTGTTTGATGATTTGTCTTCAAATTATGATTTTACATGTTCACATTAGTCCTCATCTTGTCTTGATTTGCATTCATTGGTTCTTCTTTATATCCAAGACCAATTCTATCACTTGCATGCTTTTGATCAGTTATAATATTGTCTAGATCACTTGATCTCTTTTCAAATATCATAAAAGACTTCACCTTGCTATATGTCTTCTCTAACTTAGATTTCAATGACTCATTTTCAATTACATAACTTGAACATTCATCTTCTTTAGCTTTTAGGCTTGTAGATATAATTTCCAATTAAAAACTAAGATGCTTGACTATATCGTCATGCTCCTTGGTGTCTTAATTCATTCTTACCTCATATACACTAAATTTTTCCTCATAGTATTTGAGTTGAGACTTAATCTTCTTGTTAATCTTATTCTCAATCTTTAGTTCTTCAAGATCATTTGTCAATGCTATTTCATAGTCCACCTCATATTCATCATCATCTGAATCACTCCAAGTAAACTCCCTTTGATGTGAGTAACTACCTTCCTCAACCATGAACATGGTTTCATCTTCAATAAGACCATCATCTTTATGATCATAATCTAAGTCACTAACTTCACTCTCATCTGATGAGTTATAATCTTCTTTGGTGTAGATATTCTTCTTATCCTTAAAGTACTTATTCTTATTGTCAAACTTTTTGAATTCCTTTTTGCTTTTATTAGACTTGGATGATCTTTTGCCATCATCATGACCTGGATCATGCTCTTCATCATCATCCTTCTTATACTTATGAGGTCACTTAATAGCAAAATGTCCTACCTCTCCATAATTGAAGTATTTGATGGGTAGTTTAGCCTTATACTTTCTTGAACCTATTTTTAATTTCCTTGAGATCAAAGGAATTAGTTCATCCTCATCTATATCAAAAATTTCATTCTCCTTAGATTTCTTACCTTGGAAATTCTTCTTTGGATTCATTTCAATCTTGAAAGTTGCTTCCTTCTTTGGTGGTATATCATCATTCCTCCTCATCTCATAGGCATTAAGGGTGCCATGTAATTGATCCATATTCAACTAAGTATGATCATGACTTTATTCTATAACAGATACTTTTAGATCAAACTTGAAGGATAAAGACCTTAATATTTTTTGAACTATAGTAACCTCTTTGAGGTTCTCTCTAAGACCTCTGATGATGTTCACAATATCATCAACTCTCTATAAAAAGGATGCCATAGGATATTCTTCCTTCATCTTGAGACTTTTAAATTGCCTTCTGTGAGCCTACAACTTAGCAAGCTTGACCTTTGAATCTCCTTCATAAATGATATACATTTTTTCCCATATCTCTTTATCATATTTGCAATGGATTACCTTGGTGAAATCAATATTTTTAAGACCACAAGTGATGGCATTCATTGCCTTAGAATTATTATCAAACAACTTCTTGTCTGTAACACTATATGGAGAAGTAGTAGGAGTAACATAACCCTCCACAACATATTGCCATACATCAAACCCTAGGGACATAATGTATGTCCTTATCCTAGCACTCCAAAATGTATAATTAGATACATTGAACATAAATTCTTGATTAGTAGAGAAACCTCCTTGATGACTACCCGTATTATACCTTGGATCAGCTTCAAGCTATATAGCATTTACCAAAGGACCCGCTATGATACCAATTATTAGAGGTATAGTCACTGAGAGGGGGTTGAATCAATAAGCCTAAATAATCTAATTTTAATTCCAATTCATTCAAACTTTTAATCATTCAATACATATATTCATGATGCATACACATCATTTATAGCAATTAATAAGAAAGACAATGCAATATTAAGCATATAACACATGACATATGTGGGAAACCCTATTGGGAAATAAAACCCACTTTTAAGCCTAAAAAAACTTGGCCTACTTGCCCTATAAATTATTACAAATAGGAGGCTAGTCAAGTCCTTTATACAAAATACATTTATTAATTCCTCTTGACCAAAGGCCTTTAGTGAAATAACTATTTCACAAGGAGCAACTGCCCCTAAGGAATATCAAGCCCTGTAGACCCTCCTTTGAAATAAGCACATCCACCTTAGCATTGATGTAATCAACACATGATGATGGAAATTTAATTTTATAATCCCTATAGAACCTTTGTTTCTATCTCATATAGTTATCTCAAATATGCATGACATAATCTCTTTCCTTCTTCACTCAAACTATCCTCATATGCACATTCAGACCTCTTAACATATCCTCAAATTGGAAGAGCACTATTCTATCATCAAAATTATGATCTATAGGTCATACACATAGTCAAAAAAATATTATAATCATCAGATCATCTAATAAACACACTACCTATCCTCTCTTCTTTTCTTGAATGCTCACACTACACCAATAAGCCTTGCACAAGTCTAGAAACCATCTCCTTTGGTTTCACTATATATAGAGTCTTCATGATAGACAAATTATTGGTTGGAAATTAGGCATGCCTTAACCCTTAAGAAATATCTCACATTAATACATGGCTCAAAACAATCTTTATAGGTTGGCCATAGCAACTATGTGTCACCCTTAAGCAACTACACCTTTCAATTAGGCCCTTGTAGCTCTTATAGGTCTCATGGAGACCTATTCACCCATTTAGAAATTCATTGAGAAAAATAAAAACATAAAACCACTTAAAAATGCATATGTCCTCTCCACATGATCCCTTTGACATTCTCAAATTCGTATAGACATCATTTCACTCTTTTGTGCAAGACCAATCAACTCAAACAATAGCTTTATTCATAAGGACACCATGAATAAACACAAAATAAACTTATTAAACATTATTAATAATCAATATAGATTGATAACACCTATATATTACATATATATTATCATCATGGAGTCTAAAATACTCTCTAATATCTAAGTCATCATGAAATAATGAAACAACATCAACACAAGCTCAATTATCCTTCTCGAGTCACTTACAGTCCATGGTCAAACACATAGTCAACTTTAGATCTTAATATCTTTGAACTTGCACACACTCATACCTTATAACTAGGTTCATTAGATGTACCATGGATTTATATTCAAAATTTCTTTTTATATCACTTTCAAATTCATCTTAGACCAAAATTTATGGACAAAATACAGAGCACTAGTTTTTCCCTTTGTTAAATTCAAATATTTGAATTCAAACAGTCACAATTAAACTTAGATCACCATGCTATCATCTCATGTCCTTTATAATTATATTAAACATGCATAATCAATATTATTTGAACTTTAACTCATAGTTCATCAATGGCCAAATGTTAAACTTTTAGTAGTTGACCTCATCTCATGCAATCTTTCAATCTTGACCACACACACTCCATCGATCTCTTTGAGATTGTCCTTACATTAACAATGCTATAAAAATATCACTTTGACCTCTTGATTTTAATATAAACCATTGATATAAATTATTTTGAACACCATCTCACTATTTATCCTTTTAAGAGGCTCAATCTTTATCTCTACTCAATGTTAAATAATGAACACTTGTCCTCATCTTGTTGTTTCCTGACATCTAGGAAAAAATACGTTCTATTGATCCTTTTGTAAGGAACTCAATCTTAACCTAATTAACCAAAAAACACTATGAATCATTCAAATCAACACACACCAAATATATTTATCTATATTAATTTCCATGAACTGTTAAATCTCCATCTGGTCCTAATCTTTAACATTGAGTAAAATAGACTAAGTATGGGGAGCATTGCTATCTACCTGAAGGCCAACTTTGGACCTTAATAAATTTTTATATGTTAAGTTTCATTATCTAAAAATTGGAACATATGATCTCCTCATATATTATAATCTAACCATATATCAATCTATTCTTGAAACCTTTGTGTGTGCGAGATATAATACCATTAATCTGCTCACTTGGATTTTCCTACCACAGGTCCAACTATGTCAAAAACTACTTGGGAGGCCAAATTTGAACATGTATATATTTTGTCACACTTCATCACATGAAATAAAATTTATTTTATATTAACTAGGCACAAAATTTAACAAACCCATGTGATCAAATTCTCTTAAAACTACCACATGTGCGAAATATGACTACATCAAAATGCCTACTCATTTTTTCTTGACACATTGTCAAACTACTTGGGAGACCAACTTTGCACTTACATATCTTATTTTAAAATTTTTCACATGACATAAAATTTAGTTCATATAAACTAGGCATAATTTTTATCACAACCATATGACCAACTCCCCTTGACTCATCCACATGTGGTAATGGTGATGTTAACAAACTACCTACTCAAATTTTTTGCCACTAGGACCAAAATGTCTAGATAAAAATAATGATCAAATAAATGAAATACACTCATACACACAAGCAATAAAATCATTCTTAATTTATTATAGGACCCCTTTTATATCCTTAAATCACCATACTCATCCCTAAACATCTCTAACCATGCCAAAATTGAAGATCAACCAAGACTCCTTCAAGGATACTAGGATAAGAACATTGCACACTTTGTCATTATCACTTAGAATATCAAGGCACTTCATTCACTCACCTATAAACCTCCATAACATCACCATGAAATCATTGACAACTCTCCAACACTATTCAACTACTAGCACCACCTAGAGCATTAGGTATGGGCATGGTCCATCTATGTGACTTTACACGTTAATCATATTTGTCTACAACTACTTATCTATACACCATAGTAGCTATCAAAAATTGATCAAACAAGTTGGCATGAACACTAGAAACTTTAGTGGCCCTCTCAACTAATCCATCCTCCATAACATCATCAAGAATATACAATGTTAGTATGTTGAGTGCAAACTCAATAGTAGTCTCCTAGTATTCATCATCACTTGAACCTACACATACCCACACAATACATTAGATTCCTAACCAAATAACTAAGTAACAAAATAAAAAAATGTAAAAACATACAGTAAAAATTTACCATCAATAACCCTAATGGGATCCACATCTAATATATCCTCTATAATAATCCCACCTTTTAGAAATAGAGGTACCCATCTATGATCTCTCCATCAAGATATATATGCATTAATGACCCCTACATCTGGTATGTCAATCATAAAATCATGCTCAATCAATAAAATTAGGGAAACTTCCATAATCAATGGTCTAGGCCTACTACTTGGCCTCACTAGAGCCTGAGAACTCCTCAACCACACCACTAGGATTAGGGCACACCCTGAATAACACTGAAATGTCATGTCACCTTCTCATACTAAAAATTCTCTTATACATTGACCCAATGGTCATGAAACCAATAAATAACTTGAATCCATCTCAAGTGATCACTATCCTTAGGCCATCCCTCATAGCCCTTATAGATACTCTAGATTATGTCTATAGCTATCAAACTATCTAGCACATGCCAACACTACATGTGATCCTCTTGGGCACACATGTCATCCTAGTCTACCTCTCTGTAAATGATTATAGGTGGGCCCAATCATATTGTAAAGGAAACATTGGCCTACACACTACTATGTGCTTATATGCCTAGTAATTTTATAGTGTAGATGATCCATTACATCTACCACACATCTCCTGCATAAAATGGTATAAATATTAGTATAAGTAAGCTAACATAGTATGATCTCATGAGTATATGGTACCCTACTCCTATATATCCTACACTATCTCATGCATTCTATAGGAGATCAATACCCCACTCCCATCTACAACCATAAATGAAGCCAATAAAATAGATAAGAATAATTATAATCACAAAATATTGAGAGTGACAATTAGTGATAATAATATATCACTATGGCTCCCTATATGATGAGTCCCTAAAACCATAGTAGAAAAATAATTAATAACTTTTTGTATAGCCTGCTCACCTATATCCTCCTATTATATGTCTCTTTAACTAGAAATAGGTATCCATAGGATCTTGTATACATCTTATAGGATAACATTCATCTCCCCAATAGGTAAGTAGAATGTGTAGGTATCTACATCCTATATCTCACATAGTGTAATCATCATATATTTATCCCAGGGTATCAGATCTAGGAATGTCACATGACTTAGACCCACTCTCTCTAGCATGACCATCTTGGTGTCAGTCAAGGTTAGACCTCGTAAGGTCTCCATCATCCATCTAGTCTAGAACTCTCTCATATGTGTATCAACCTACAAAAATATAACCAAGTTTAGCATTAACAACATGAAATATAAAATTGATAGATAATAATAGGCATTAAAAACAATTCAAAAATAATAAGCATTATAGACTAGGACTACTTGACACTAGTACTACATACATGACAATAGTGCTAGATAGTAGTGCCATATACATGACAAAAGTACCAAGTCTTGGATAATAGCACCAATATCAAGACAAAAGCACTACTTTTCTAGAATAGGCCCTAAACTATCATATTTTCAATAAAAATAGTAAAAAATGCATTACAAATGACAACAAAAGGTAAAATTATGGGCTCCTTACTAGGGTAACCACCTCTTAGCTTGGATAAGTGCTCCACCTTCTCATATCAGGTCAAAGTTACTCCTCATCTCATCATTATATTTATCTACCTCAAACAAACAATTACTCTCAACTCAAATGCTTCAATTGAATGGCCAAACTAAACAATTAACCTATTTAAGTCATATTTATCAAATTCCACTTTACTAACATTAACATTGCACACCAATTTCACTAACTAATACCAACTTCTTACTAGCACGATATCTAGAGAATCATAACTCCAATTTACAAACCATTTCTTACATGTGGGACTTGACATCAATGTGCCTTGACCTATATTGGTTAAACCAATATCTTAATCACTTCTAATTGTGAAAAATGATGAAAATGATATTAACATAATAAACTCAATATAGACAAAAAGTTTATCCCATTACCAATTTCAATAATCAACTTCATCATAATAAATAAACTATTCAAACTTACAACAACACCATACCTGGTAATTAACACTAATATATGTAATCATTACCAATTTTAGTTAGATACCCTTACCTCAGTTATGGCTCTCTCACAAAAAGGGGGAGAAAATACACGTAGATTAATTTAGACATATAGAGATTTAGACACATATTTCTACCCAAATATAGCTATTTAGATACACAAGCCTACTCAGATAGAGATATTCAGACACACCGGTCTACCCAAATATAAATAGTTAGGCAGACAAGCCTACTTAGATACATAGGTTTACTTAGATACATCTATTCAAACACATAATTCTATGTAGATATATAGATATTCAGATGCACAAGTTCACATAGATATAGAATTTGACTCGAATATATGGGTTCACACAGGTACAATTATTCAAACATACATGTCTATGTAGATATACATATATTTAAATACATAGGTCCACATAGATATAAAAAAATTCTCAAAAATATGGGTTCACTTAAATATAGTTATTTAGACACACAGGGCTATGTAGATATAAAGATACTTAGTTACATAGGTTCATATAGATGCATAGGTTGATGTAGATGTACCATTTGACTCAGATATATGGGTTCACTCAAATACAGTTATTTAGACATCAAGCTCACTAAATATTTAACCCTAAATTTTATATTTATGGGGGATATGGTTAAGAATATAGAAATTTTTATAATACAAGGGTGATAAACTAATATATAATAGACTAATTAATAGAAAAATTAGATAAATACAACTAAGATTGCTACAAATAGTAAAGTAAAACTATTGAAATATATTACATTAAATAAGAAATAATGGTTCTTAGTTGGTTTTACTATGTGCAAACTGATCTAGATTAGAAGCAGGTGTAAATTATGTAGGGTCAGTAATCTAAATTAGTCATTAGATTATATAAATTTAACTTTTATGGCCATGGACATTAACATTAGATTAGGACTCTATCATCGATGCTAGTGTTTGATTATGATGCAAGTATCCAATATAGATTAATGATTAGATCAAGATGCAACCAACTTCATTATTTTAGGTATTATATCATCTTTATATTGATGTATTCAAATATAGGATACATGTTATCACTCTTCACCAATTGATCAAACCCTAGGCTCTTTACCCTTATTAACCCTTGTAATGAGTTTGTTGAAAAATGGGTTAGTGGGCTCATGGTGTCGAGCTACTATAAATATCCCTCTATCAATGGGTATTACCTATATAGCCAATGCTTCAAGGAGGAACTCATACTTATGTAGTTATCCCTTATGTGTGGGAAAGTGTGTGCATAAGGGTGTAATTTACTATATGAAGATGCATGCAATGATCTAGATTATAATTTGACAAATATCATTCAAAAGCTACTTTTTGAATGCTTCAGACCTGTAATATGACTAATCCTATGATTGATATGAAAATAGGGATGAATAGGAAAAAAATTTCTTGTACATTTGAATTATTTAGATTTAGTAAGTGTTTTCTTGGTATTTTTTAGATGAGGAATGAGAAGTATTAGACATGTTTTATACCACACTTTTTGAAAATATCTCATGCTAGGGTTTAATAAGACAATTAGGCTGAGCCATGGGTTTTGATCATTTTTTAATTTGGACGACTTTTGGCTACATTGACACTAGATCAGGATTTGGACACTACCATTAGTGGTAGTTTCCCTTTGTGGTCAGTAGTCTCCAAGATCCTATAAAATAAGTATGGATCTAAAACTGTGAGTGAATGATGTTTATCAAGTTTATAGCTTTTTTTGTAGTGTAAGAGACTTGGGTCATCAGAATGATATGGATCAAACTAAGAGATTAGAGTTTAGGCACATGAGATGGGAAGTTTGAGTCTTTTGGCAGCATAGAGGTCTAGAACTGATGGGTATATCCTTGATTGATATTTGACAAATGTACAAGATTAAGATGCTATAATATTCAATTTTAATATCTACTTCCCCTTTCTTTTTATAGGTTTTATCCCTCATAAAGACCCATTGGGTTTTAAATTAAGGAAGAATAAAATAATTATATTTCTGCAACACAATCTAAATCTAGCCATGTATCCCATTTAATAGATGCAGATGTAGAAGGTGAAGAAGTTTGATTTTTATCATAATCAACACCAACAAGTCCGTAGTAAAAGGATGTGAGTGACCTATGCTACTATTTAGGGAACATGATATTGTCTAGGAATGTTCTCATATTCTATTTTTGGCCCTATACTATTATATTCCTATTTTTTCTCTATTTTCATTGTTAGTCATCAATTATTGTCAACTAAGAGAACTCCATAGTCAATATACATAACCAAAATGCATTGTTATTTAGGGAACACCCACATGTCTAGAAATAATTTCAAATTCTACTATTGATTAGGAATATCACAATATTGTCTTCTATTGGTTCACATTATTAGAAATTATACATAATAAATAGAAAGTTAGATTCAAGCTAAGTACATCTCTTCTTAGTGTTTTCAAAAATAATAATTTTCCATATTTAACAATTTACAAAATTAGAATTGTTGATTATTGTATATCTTTATAATTATGATTTATATTCAGTTTTACACCTATTATACAAACACATTAATAGTTAAATTAAAAATAGGGTAAAACATATTGTTGAACACGTACATTTTAGAGCATTGTTTTTCTAATTTATGTCATAAGATTTTATATTATTTTATGATTTATATAAACAAAAATATTTTCTTCTGATTTGGTTTTCAAATTTCAATTTATTTTTTTCTTGATTTTATAGAAATTATATTCCATTAGTTTTAAAACTCATAGGAGGTATGATTATAGGTAAATTTATCTTCAGTTTTGCTTGAGTCATGGTGAGGGGTACTACCCCAATACGCAAGCCATTAGACAACATTATATGTAGATTTTGGTTTTCACATACCTCATAGTATATTCAAAATGCATTAGGTTTTGTTTTTCAACCCTAGAAATCCTTGACCATTTATTATTATAGTGAATTAGTAAGTGGTCAGCGTTAAGAAGTTAATATCAATGTACCTTAGAGATGGGATAATGAGATAAAAGATGGTGGAATACTCTATAGTTATTAACCTTTGGGTTGTATTCACTATTTATGATTGGTATTTGTATATCTGAGAGCTTACAAAGTAAACATATATTGATTAGTTATGTCCTAAATCCCATTTTCAACTTCAAGGTTTCACATTAAAATCATGACAACAATAAATTAATTTTTCTTACATCTTTTTAAGTTTAGAATTAAATTATTTTGTACTTTTCAAAGTGTTATTTGGATTCATTATATATGTGCATTAATCAAATTCAAATATTATAAGAAGGCTAAACTAAATAAAGTACAATATCAAACCTTCCTTAATTTATTTTATTACAATATCCAATCTAAGCTACTCCCTATCACCACCAAACACCAAAGGACATCCCTGACTCATTTTTTTCCTCCTATTCCCATTATTCACCCATCACTTTTATTATATTATATGTTCATGTTGTAAACACTAGATGAAGGTAGATACATCATCCACCATGATAGTTATAAGGTGGTAAACATGTTCCTACTCAACCTCATCCACCTCCCACAAGGTAGGTCTATCAACCCAAATAATATGATATCATTGATCTACTACATCACACTCATACTAAGATTTCAATGTTAGAGTTTCTCCAAACAATGCCTATGAATAAAGATGTTCTTTATGAAACATTACACATAGTTTTACTCGGTAATGTATAAACACCTTATGTGGATTCTATCAATAATATTTTATGATGATGGATAAAAGTATCTATTTCAGAAAGGACTTACCTCCATGTCATATCATAGATCATCTCCCTTTATATATCTAAGTTTATGTGCACAACAAAGCTATCAAAAGGGTTCTTTTAGATAATGAATCAGGATTAAATATTTATAATATCTATTTCTCAAAACTATTAGGTATATAGTCACAAGACCTTACTTATTCAAATATAAACATTCAAGTATTTGATAATATTCCATGAAAAGTACTCAGACAAACTACATTGAATATCATTGTGGTCCCTCACACAATAGCCATAGTTTGTCAAGTCAGGTCTAATGACCTTAATTCTAATATTATTATAGGAAGATCATGGATACATGAGAGGAATGAATTTACCTCTACTTTACATGCATTTTTAAAGTATATTCATCAAAGATATACACACTCACACTCCGACACACACATATATCCCTTAGATCAAGAACCAATCAAGTATTATGAATTAACCCAAATTGAGGATCATTATATTCCTCATATGTAACCACATGGACAACCATCTAGAGCAATAGTACCAACAATGTTTTTTTTGCTCCAATTCTATCATCATTAATACATAACCAATGGTATGGTTTTGGGCTTAAATATTTGTAGACACTCAAATTTAATCATCAAGTTCTTGATAATGTTTAATCTTGATGTCCATTCACTAATTAGTCTATTCTCCATTTTTTTAACTTGTTATATCTATAGGAAAATTCACTATTATAAAAATTATCTTGTAAACATATAAAACACCATTTAAACATACCTATTATACTTATAGTCTCCTTTTAGATAGATCCTAATAGTCTATGTCCTTTTAGGATAAGACCACACATAAAAAAGGCCACACTACGACCTTATCCACTAGTGCTGCCTTGTTCCCCATACTCCAATGGTAACTTTTTAAATTCAAGACATTCCATTTTACCCCTCTCACATTTTTATTAATGTCAGTTAATGGAAATATTTTAAATTTTAATCTATATAAGCACATCAAGGCCTCTCTAAACACATCTACCAGTCACTTAGAAATGTTACTACACACTAAGCAATAGATCACTATTCTTTCTAATTCTAATGATGATTTATTATAAAAATCATAGGCCAAGTATAAAGTCATTTTATTCTAGGTCAAGGATACTCATTGTAAAGAATTCTAAGCAATCTATCTATTTTAATTCATATAGTATAGTCAAGATTAATGCACTTACTCTAGGAGGGAGAACTAAATCATCCTAAGGCCATTTTAGGCTATGTAGGTATCACTAATATTACATGGTTTTTTTATAATATCTCAATTATTCCCCCAACTCCATTCCCCTTATTTGGAATTTTATCTCGATTGTGTTTGTTGTGAAACATCTAGGATTCTGGTCTTGTAGGTCTTCTACACATTAGATCAACATATGTAGTCAAAAAGTAAAACCTCATAGATAGTCACATTAGATCAACATATGTAGTCAAATAGTAAAACGTCATAGACAATCACAAGTACCTAGATTGGAAAATCAATTGCATAGTCGATCAGGATGTAGTCCCAGTCAACATACAAGGCCATAGTGTGGCCCTGTCTTCCTAGCACATACTTGTTTCAACATAGTTTGAATTTATATTTTAAGATGTGACATAGTTCATAGGTATTTTTAGTCAATTTCAATCCATAGTTATCCTGTACAGTCATTAATAAATCAGATCCAAGGTAGGTTTGCATATCTTTTATCAATTTACTATTTATAGCGCATTTCTAATTTTATAAATTATTTATTTTAAAGTCAAATGTATATTTTTTATAAATATAAATAAATTTTAAATCATTTATTTATTCTTATTATTCCATTGTTAAGTCAAAAATAACATTAAACATTTTGGTGAACATGTATTTTATTTATAATAATGTTTTTTGTTTGCTTATTTTTACCTAGAATTTCATACAATTTTTTGTAAATTCATAACATTGAAAGGAAACAACCTTTAATTGTTGATATAACTCTAAAAACATGAGCCAATATTATTTGAACTTGGATTTATTTTGATAATTAATAAATTATCTTGTCATCTTAGATATCATCTAACACTAAAGTTCTTTATCTTGACTTTAGGTTAATTTTTTTTATATTTATACATAAAAATATTTTAATTTTATTTTTTCCTTTTTTTACTTTTTTTTATAAATAGTGTTCTTGTAGTTTTAAAATTACTTAGTGATTTTAATTATGGTATAATAAACAATATATTTTAAAAACATCATGGTGTGATGGGTAATACCCTAGTATCAATCCGTTACACATCACTAAACATGAGTTTAGTTTCTATGTACCTCAAGGTATATAAAAAACACTTAGGGTCCTTTTTTATATAATAAAAATCATATTTTATCTATTTTATTTGTGGTATACCTAATCAGAGCATATTAATTATATAAATTTCTCTCATTGTACCTTCATACACAATATAGTGTGGGATACTTGTATGACTTTGCCTCTATAGTTAGTGCTTTGAAACATTGGGCTGACACTACTCTATGAACAAGAAAGTATATTTGAGAGCCACACAATCATTCAAACCCTTGTTTATATCACCCTTTATACTTTGGTTTTTTATTGTATTGTATTCATAGTCATTAGCATCGATTGATTGATATTATATTATATGTCTTTAAGGCATAGTGTTAGATTAAGTGGTATTATTTTTTCATATATGAAACTAATTTTAGTTTTTACTATTCAAATTCCTTAGTCTAATGAAGTTGAAATTCACACTGATTATAATACTAAAAATAATGAATAGAGTGATGATGTACATAATGAACATGATACCCATATTGATCTACAAGAGTTTAATGACATATATCAAAATCAAGTGCAATAATTATTTGAGTTTCATCAAGGTATTCAAGATAACCCCCAAGAGTTAAATAAGATGTCTACTTCTAAAATTAAAAGTGGAAAATAAAAATAAATCGGTCACATCTCCACCACAAGATTTGCCGTTTTAGGTTATCAAATCCCCTAATTCTAATGTTTCCACTTCTTTGATTGCACCTATTCCTATTTATACACCTTTAGTCACTTTCATAGCATCATCCCTTGGTTTGGGAACATCACTTAGTTTCTAACACATATCCACCTATGCATAATCATGCTCCTTATATTCCAACCACCTCTAAAAATATTACTCTCGAGCATACAATTTATGCCTTACAAGTTATCCCAAATTGATCAACCATTTCTCATGCTAGCCCTTCCATGGACTCATGCTCCTTGTTACATAACCCTTTGTCACTTGAATTTTTATATTATCCATTATATCTTGGCTTTATGGTTCATAATATTCCTTTATGTGAAGGCAAAGGTGATCTTGAACAACATTTACAAACATTCCATGTAGCTTGTCTAGACTATACAGATAATGAAAAATTGTTGACAAAGGTTTTTATAAAAAATATCAAAGAATATGCTCTTATATGATTTTATGATCTTCATAATTAATAAATAAAGGTTTTTATTCCTTTTTAAATTTAATTTTTAACACACTTTTCTATCAACATTGGTGACAAACTATCATATGCTTAAATTGTAAAGCTCAAATAGGGGTCTAATGAAATAATAACTGAATATGTTATAAGATATAAGAATATGATATAAAAAATAAAAAATCAAATTTTTGGTAATGATATCCAAGATATCTTCACTCAAAGTTTTCTATCTCCACTTCAAGAGTCTACTATGTTTGATAAATTCAAATATTTTGATGAGTTATGCCATACAGTCAAAGAACATGAAGTCAATTAATATCCTTGAATAATATCAAGCATACTTCAAATTCTCCTTATAATTTAAGTTAATTTTCAAAGAACACCAAATTATAATTTCAAACCAAATGAAATCAATAATGAAGATAAGATTACAGTTAATGTTATCTCACAATCAAATCAAAATATTCAATTAAATAATCCACCAAGGGAGCTATTATCAAGGTTACCATTGCCTCCTCATGTATTTTTTAAAAATGTACTTGAATTTAATATCATCACTCTTATTCCACCAATATAAGTATACATGTCTAGACCACAATCTAAAAACTTTGATGGCAATGCATATTGTGAATACATAGATGTATTGGACATTCCACAAACATATGTTTTAAGCTCAAAAAAAATATTTAAGACCTTATTAATGAGAAAATTATTTATATTGGCACACCTATTAAAGATTCTAGGCCATAATCAAATGAAAAATAAAATATACAAATATCCTTTTCTAAATTATGGAGAAAATAATTAGGATAATTTAGAAGTACACTATACATACAATGTTCATCCTTCTCCTTCTACATATGGACAACCACTTGATAACATCATTGGTATAGTTAAAATAAAACAAGTATCACATACTATAATTTCATTTGATGATAGTAAAGTTTTTGACAATGATTCAAATAGACATGCACTCTTTATTTGAACATATGTTGATAAACAATCCATACATTGTATTATGATAGACAATAGATTAAACATGTGCACCATAGCACTCTTCTACTCTCTTGGATATAAAGAGAAAGATATATGAGATAATTATATAGTTTTAAAAGCATTTTATGGTCATACACAATATACTCATAGTATTTTCAAAGCATTTGATGGTCATACATAGGATATATAGGATACTTCTATAGTTGTCAAATCATTTGATGGTCATACATGGGATATATTTGTGCAGATATTGAATAGGTTAGGACATAATCAAATGAAAATTCAAATATCAAAATTTACAAATATCCTTTTCTAAATAATGGATCAAATAAATAGGATAATTTTGGAGTACACTATGCATACAATGTTCATCCTTCTCCTTCTACATATGGTAAGCCACTTGATAGCATCATTGGTATAGTTATAAGAAAACAAGTATAACATTATATAATTTCATTTGATGATAGTGAAGTTGTTTATGATGATTCAAATAGACATGCACTCATTATTCGAGCATATGTTGACAAATAATCCATACATAGTATTATGATAGATAATGGATAAAGCAAAAATATGTACACCCTAACACTCCTCTACTCTCTTAGACATAGACAACAAGATATATGATATACTTATAGAGTTTTCAAAGTATTTTATGGCCATACATAGGATACTCTTGGTTATATATTACTACCCTTACAATTGGGACTCTCATAGTTCCCACTCTATTCTTAGTTCTACTAAGCATAGGGGTCTTTTATATGCTATTAGGATACCCTTGGATAAAAATGTTAGAGCAGTATCTTCTATAGTGAACAAATGTCTCAAATATATTTATGGTAATCAATTGGTTAAAATTATAGGAATATAGTATGAATACCCTTTAGAATTAGTTCTATTTATTCTTCATATAGAATAGTTGGTAGGCACATATATTAAGAAACAAGGTAATGAGATAGTTTATAGAACCATTCAACATCATATTAAACATAATCAATTTCTCCATCTATTTATGATCTTGTAAAATCAGTTTCTCCATCTATGTATGAATATGATACAACTACACATGAACATAATTAGTTTATTCCAAAGAGCATGATACATTCTCCTAAGAATAAAATGACACCTAAAATATCTTCATCTCGTAAGGTATCGTAGGTTATTTAGAGAGATTCACCATTGGTACACATTGTTACATATTATCCTATTATACATGAGGATAAATGTTTACATGGTTATATAAGTAGTGTTTCAGATTGTTATATTATAATAAATGATCATAGTTTATATTTAGAAGCATCTATAGTTGACTCTTCCTCTTCACATGAAGTCACTCCTACATATAATGTATTTGGGTATACATGTCCATCTTCTTGATGATATCCTTGATTGGACACAACCTAATAATTCCTCCCAACCCACATATTGGGCCAAATCTCTTGATTAAATACTTAAATTTTCCTTGTACATAACTTCTTTATTTTTTACTTTTGTTTAACCTAAAAATATAGATTATGGGGGATCTCGGGCTAAAGGGGTAGAGATAGTCTAGGGCACAAGGATAGTATACTATATATAAAGTAGTCCAACTATTTTTGAAACTCGTATAAAACATATACTAAATTTATTATATCCAAATGCTAAAGACAAAAAATATAACTATGTTAAATATTGCATTGATAATGAAAATAAGACACTTCATTGATTCTAATGTTAATACAAAATTGGATATGTAACATGCAAAAAGTAGACTAGATATGGATTCTAGATCAATTGCATGATTTTAAAAATTATACCTCTATAGTTATGGACACTTGTGTTAACCTGGGATGATTGC
This sequence comes from Torreya grandis, assembly GCA_037957365.1. Lineage (NCBI taxonomy): Eukaryota > Viridiplantae > Streptophyta > Pinopsida > Cupressales > Taxaceae > Torreya > Torreya grandis. The sequence continues at coordinate 1,117,128 of JARHVA010005641.1, read as the reverse complement.
ATCAACACTACTATCTAATTCATATGTAAGTGTCCAATACAAAATACATTTTAAAACTAGATGTGACCACCTGGATTCTTCTAGGTTCTACGTCACCTTTACACTAGTGCATTTAGATCTAGGTCATGGACTATTGTTCCTTGTCATATAGTAAAACCCTAGTTCTTCATCTTCATAGTGGCTATGTTCAAAATGGAATAGTGGGCTCACATTATTGAACTACCCCAAAAAACCCTCAATCAATGATCCTTGACTACATAGCTTATACTCCAAATAGGGATTTAGACTTATGTAGGTTTCTCCTAAATGTTAGCTTGTGTGTAAATCATGCAATGTGTGATAATTACAATAATGACCTAGATTGTAATTTGGAAAATACATCTCTTGGGTTATTGTTTTATTATTTTATATCTATATATATTTTTTTCCTTTTGACTAATATGAAAATAAGAGAAAATAAGGAAGCTTTGAGCACTTGAGTGATTGATAGAATGCTTTGACAAGCTGACTTGGTATTTTTAGGTATTTTCTAGGTTAGGAATGAATGAGGGTTAATATTGTATATACATAAATCCCTTTGGATAATATCTCACCTTAAATAACTTAGGTTGACCATAGGAATGAAAATAATTTGAAAATTGGATGACTTTAATGTACTAGATACTTGCATCAGAATAGGACACTTACATCAATATAGGTGTCTAACTAGGACACAAGTGTCTTGGTAGTTAGAAAATAGGTGTAGGTCTAGAACCTATAGAGATGAAAGATAAGTAGGTTTATAATATTCTAGGAAAGATATAATGTTTGAGTCATTTGAATAACATTTGTCATACTAAGAGACAAGTAACTAGGCATAAAGAGATAGTGTAAGCAATCTTTTTGGTATTGGGAAAGGTCTATAAGATGAAGGTAGATCCATGATATGTATTTTCCAAATGTATAAGACTAAGGTTCTATATTATTTAGAAATAGTGTTTAAATTTCATCTCCTTAATGTGCTAATGAAATTTCTAGTTTAAAAGAGAAAAAATACATACCTGGGTGTGTATAAGATAGTTTGCCTTTCCTTGAGTCAAACTTCAGTACTTTATTGGTGGTTAAATTACAACCAATATCATTTTAAAATATATAATAAATTCATATAATCTGAAATTAAAATCATTTAAATAATTCAAATTGAAAGAGAGAAAGGTTTTAGGAGTACACATATGTATCAATAGAACTGTCTTGCCTATTGATAATTTTTGTATCATTATGAATCACTAAAATTGAGATTAGGATAAATATAAATTTGGAAAGTATATATATCAATATATATATATATATATATATATATATATATATATATATATATATGTATATATATATAAAGAGATTAGAGGGAATATACCCCCAACCTTAGAGAAAATATGAGTTATCACTCAATAGTTGAGATTAACTCAACCATGCAACACAATCACACTTATAACATGATGAGTGTGAGTGAACCAAGTCAACTCACACTATAAAATTGGTGAGGCTAGATGATGTATGTATGAAAATAGAGAAATGTAAATCCCAATCTAAATTTAAATTCAACTATGTTAGAGAAACAAACAAAGATAACAAAACACAAATTTCATGCTTTAAGTGCTCAAGATTTCTCCATTACGATGTATATCTGATTTGGTATTTTAAGTATGTGGTGCTCACTCCTCTAATGCAAGATGGAATGGACATCATTTTGGTATAAATTATCATTTGATTCTTTCATTCAAATTTTTATTTTATATCACTTCATTAGCTCAAGTTTAGATGGATGAAAGTGACAAATTACTGATCTATTTATAGATTTCTTGGAGAGAGATCGAATAGTTGAGAATTACTTGATTTACTCAAATCAATTAAATAATCAATAGTTGAGAATATGTTCTCATCCATGAGGATGATGACTAATTTAAGAGGTTGAGATAAAAAGGGAGTTAGTTGAATGAGTCACAAAGAATGAAGTAAATGGGTTGACAAGTCAAGGGATGACTCACAAGGAGGTTGAAAATGATGAGGAATTAGTTGTGTGAGTTGACAAGTGAGGGAGATAAAGGTGGTAGCATGTCTAGGTAAGGTGGAAATTTTAGAAATATTTTTTTAAAACAAATATTTAAGTGTGTATAATTATTTAATTAATAATCATTTAATTATGTAGTTTGGAAGGAAATTAGTGTTGATTTGAAATTGAATTCAATAGACAGAAAATTAGTGTATTTTGACACTAAATGAAATTTAGGTGTCTAAATTTTCCCCTCTTTGAAATAGTGTCATGAAGTAATATTGTTTCAAATAATAGTAGAAGAATTAGAGTGTTGATGATAGAAAAGGAAAAAAATTTCCATAAATGAATGAAAATGAGTTTGATGATGCCCCCTCAAGCATTTGTTGATTGCGTAAAAAGGTTACCCCTAGTTGACATAAACTAGAGTATGTATTTTGAAAAACAATATTTTTTTAACCATTCATAGATTACACACTTACTGTTATTGATAATGATGCAAGGGTCGATTGAGTATGTGTGAGATTGATATATCTCATCAATAATAGACTGTAGATCTATAAATAGAAAAAATATGTTGAATTTGAAAATGTGATTATGTTGATTTTACATTGAAATATGGTTGCAAAGTTTTGAAATCAAATGCATAAGAAATTGATGTATAGGTGTAAAGAGATTACAAATAAGTTGATTTTGAAAAATGAGGGGAAAAATATAAAATGGTATAAATAGAGGGTTGCGGCTATTAGAAAATCATTTGTCCAATTGGATTCTAAGGTAAGTTATTTTGAGTTAGTAATTTTAAGTTTTGTTCTGAGTAGAGTGGAGAAAATTGGATCGTATGCCTCACCACAAGCATCAAGTAGAATAAGTGAGACACTTTTAGAGACTCAAGAGAAGTGGTTGTCTAGTGAGTACCCCAATTTTTTGAATTTTTGGTATTTATGAGAATTTATTAGGGGTCAAAGTTGGGGACAATAAAATCCCTAATTTAAGAATGGTGATTTCAGAGTCGAGTCCAATAATTTCATTAGGGTAAATAGTGAAATCATTGAGTATGAAAGTGTTTTAGTCAATATGCAAAGTGACTTTACTTATTTAAGAAACTATGATTTCACTAGGATATCAAACAATGATTTCATAATACATGGTGGTGAAATCATAAAAATGTGAATCAATTTAGTCGAGGGTGAAAACATAATTTCACTATCATGGGTAAAAGTGATTTCATCAAATTTGGTATCAAAATTGTTAAGATATGAAGTGATTTTGTTGAAAGCAAAATCGAAGAGAGTTGGAGTGAAAACAAGAAATCGAGAAGCGAATTTGTGAAAATAAAAGGAAAAATTATGTAAAGGAAATAAGATGAATGAGATATGAAGTGCAATGTTTTCATATTTAGGTTTTTTTTACTTGTTTGATTGCATTATGGAGTAGTAGATAGACACATAATGAAATTATTCAAATGCTAATGTTTATGAATTGTAAGAGGTATTACCAGTCATTGTTACATGGGAGGAGAGGTAGGCTATGATGGTGTGGATTGTGAGCTTTACAGAGTATGAGTTTGGCATTTTAGAGGCTTGTGGATTATTGTATATAACATAGATGTTGGAGGTGTGAGTAGATAGATCACTTTTGATCACACTAGTTGAGCAGTGGCATAGTGAGACTAATACATTTCACTTGCCATCAAGAGAGATGACTAGCACACTGGAAGATGTATATTAGATTTGTATATTTTGATATGAGTGAGGTGGGTATACTAGGGATAGGATCCATAGGAGATTACACTATAAAATATATTTTGAGATGGGTTGATCCTAGTTGTGAGAGGAGGGATTGATGTAGATTATTGCATAGGATTATAGATGGACTCATTAAATTTTATTCTTATGGCTATTGTTAGTGGAATTTTTATTCTTGATAAGAGCAAGATACTTCACCGTATCAGCTTATTAGATATGATCAGTGACATGATGAAGATGGGAGTGGTGTTTGCATAAGGGCCATACATCTTGGCACATTTATATCATGATCTACATTATGTTGTATACTCTGGTTGGATAGAGATAGGACCTTTGACACTTTTATAGGTGTGGTGATGGGAGCATATTGCCATTGAGAGACCTATAGGACACCTAAGCACACAAGTAGAGGATGAGCTAATAACATATGGATGGCAGGTGATTATTGACATACAAAGGCCATACTTGGGAGATCTATAGTTTTTAAAAGAGAGCTATAGATGTGTTAGGTGATGACTAGATCACATAGAGACCATATACAGATATTTATTTTTGGTGGGCACATGAAGACTTACATATGGACTACATGATGACTTCATGTTACATCACTAGGAGACATAGTTATATTATTGAGAGATATCACCCAGATAGGGTGATGAGATAGTTTAGTATTAGGCAACATATTCTAATTGGTCCACATGTTTTTACATGATATATGTAGGAGAGATCCTAGTGGGGGATGATGATTAATACAACCATAGCAAACCATAGCTGGTCATAGTTGTAAACTATGGGTTAGAGAGATAGGAAAAATGTTATTGATGTAGGAGTTCTGATGGTTATGGAGATTGGTGGGCCAAGAAAAGACCAATGAGATTGACTATGCCATATGCATCTCCATGGACTTGGAGATATAGATTAGTAACTAACTTAAGTAGATAGACATGAGGGATAGGATTGGGGGAATGTATTTAGAGATTTATTACTAGGGATAGGGGATGAATATGAGTGTAAAGTCATGGTAAATAATAGATCATTAAGCCAAGTTAGCAACATGATGTACATGTGATAAAACTTGAAGACATAGAGATTTTATAGGAGGTTGGGGTAGCCATGGACATAGATATAGAGTTGAGAGTAGATTAGGGGGAGAGTGATGAGGAGGAAGAGACAAGACCTAGTATTACTAGGATTATTGTACAAGGCACATAGGATGTAGTTGGGTCCTCATAGGTACCAAGATTGAAATATGAGTAGGAATTGATTGATAAGCCTTAGGAGGAGATTAGCTCTCAAGATAGAGAGATCGATGGGATACATCATGAGGTATCAAGACTATAGAGAATTTTGGCTAGTAAAGAGGATTAGATTATTGAGATCAGATGACTACAGTCTGAGATTGATAAGATACAAGGTATTTTGGATGAGATGGAGGGGGATGTTATGGTTTCAAGAGTGAGTACATGTGATGTAAAGACATAGACACCAAATTGTACACCTCTTATATAGTGATACAAATAGGAAAAGGACATAAATTGGATGGATCTTGTGAAGATGAGGGTGTTGTTAACTAGAGAGGCATAGTTAGTTACATTAGACAAAGTTATGAGGGTGATGGAATAGGTTACATACTATAAGAGTCTATATGAGGAGGCCATTCCCTAAGATCAAAGATCATCCTCATTTAGAGAGTACTCTATGATATAGTTGACATCTACTATATTTATACAGTTAATAGAGTTAGAGCGATCAATGAGATAGATTCCTTGTAGGATGGGCCCTCCATGAGATACACTTTGGTACTTTGATACTCCCTCAAAGGGACATGGTGAGACATAGTTGTAGTAATTGAGTAATGTATACATATTTTGAGATGCATCATTTTGTATAAACACATTTGATATATATATATATATATATATATATATATATATATATATATATATATATATATATATATATATATATATATATATATATATATATATATATATATATATCCATTGAATTTTTACTTGTATTATGGACTATGGACATTTGATGGACTTTGTGCATTATATGGATTTTATGGATGTATGTATAGTTAGATAGTTGCATTAATTTTACCTCCTATATTTATGTTTTACATGAGCATTGATGATTATGGTTATGTGATTATGATTATGGATATATGAGCTTTATATAATATAATACTTATGGATATGTGATGGATGATGAATGTTACATTTCTGCATTTTATTTCCATTTCATTGCATTAAATTTCCAAAATTTTTTGAGTGCTTGAGCAACCTTATTTTTAATATAGCTTAAAACATAGTACCACCAATGATATGGAATAATAATGATGAATGTTGTTGTTATAAGAATTTTTAGAAAGAATAACTTGTGTCTTATCAGAAGTACATCATGATATAGTCATAACCATATTGTATATGCTTTTGCAAAAAAAATAATCTAGAAACACACGTATGAAAAATGAAATGAAAAGATAATTTCAATATAGAAGACAACAATGTAATGAAAATTGAAAACACACATAAACAAGATGTTAATACAAATGAATTTATTCTAAATGACTAAAACACACACAAGATGTTAATGCAAATAAATTTATGTTAGCAAAAAGACAATAGTTGAAACTAATAAATAATAAATAACAAAGCAACCAATCAAATAAAAAATCCAAGAATGTACACTCATTGACTTGGATAAGGACGCATTGCAAGAAAATTCATTAATGTTATTTCTTGAAATAAATTCCTTCCATGATAAAAAAAAGGTGAAATGATGGAATTTGTGCTACTCCATATGGCTATTTAGGGTGTTTTAGGGTTTTTATTACATTTTAGTTTTTTGATGGATGGTAATACCTTAGGCAGTACCATTGGGCCCAGACCCATGTTAGTTGTTGACTGACCTAAGGGATGGAAAGGTGTTTGATGGGATAGGATATTTTTTCTCCTAAAAGTACCACTATAGTTCTTGTTCAAAATAATATGGTGGAAAGAATAGAGCTGGACATACAAGATGATTCGGTTGAGGAAATCATGGCCTCCTTGGATCTTACTCTTATGGGTAATTTTTTTTCCCTTTGTCTTAATATTGAATCAGTTCAGAAATGGGTTTCCAATCGTTGCAAGATTAAAGGTAGTATCTCTATCATTACGATGGTGGGAGGGATATTATGTTAAAATTTTCTAATAAAGAAGATATGATTTCCATTTTGGTGGGAGGGCCATATATTTATGGTACACATTCACTAGAACTTTATGCATGGAGGCCTCGGTTTGATCCTAGCACTGATTTGAACTAGACTACCCTGATCTGGGTGAGACTACCTAGGTTTCCTTTGGAATACTATGATGAGAATTTTTTCTACTATAGCTAATAATTTTGGTAAATATGTTACTCTTGAAAATACTAAACATTCTAAATCCCATTGTGTTTACTCTAGATTCTATGTTAATGTAGAATTTCACAAAACTCTCCCTATGTCCATTGAGTTGAGCTCTAAATATGGGATCTATATGCAGCTGATCCTAAATGAAAACTTGACTACATATTGTCAAATTTTCAAGAATAAGGGTCATTTTATCAATCATTTTAAGATTAAGAAAGTAGAGGTAAGCCCTAACATAGAGAAAGAATAGAATACTACTACCATAAGAGAAGTTATTCTTAATTCTTAGGGAATGGAGGGTAGTGAGGAACATGACTCTAATCAAATAGGTAAGAATAAGGATCCTAGATTTTTAGATAGTGATATGGGAGTGGTGGGCAATGAGGAACAAGTCCTTACTCATGAAGGTGAATGTTGAGATAACCCTGATCTAAAATGTTTTGAAGTTAATAAGGAGCTTGTTCAGCAAGTTTCTATGGACCTTCTTATGCTAGAGGAAGGAGAGTTTCAACACGGTAATATCAAGGCCCCTTCTATCCCATTGGATAACATTAAAATTTTAGATGAATTTTGTAATAAAAAAGACATGAATGATCATCCCTTTACAAGATAGAGTCTACCTATCACCTCTAGATTTAGGATTAATGGAAATTTCAATTCATCCAATGTAGGGTTTACTATGTTTTAGCCTGTTGATTCAATCCTAACCCCAGGAGTAGGGCCAAGTGGGTGTAAGAATGATCAAGATGAATGGATAACCCCTAAGAACAAGGGATGAAATCCTAATAAAGTTTCTAATGTTAGAATAGATCCTAAGTTAGGGAGACCTTCTCTAAGGGAAATAAGACAAAGAGAGGCAGCTTGTGAAATTACCAGTGGTAAGAAAAAACACTAGAGGTCCACTCCCAAAAATATCTTAAATGAGAATTCTATCTTGGAATATGAGGGGCCTTAATATCCCCTAATATTAGTTTAAAGTCAAGAACTATATTATAGATCTTAAAATCAATATTCTTTTACTTCAGGTGGTTAAAATGTTTGAGGAAAATTTTAAACTAGTTGCTGACGAAATTTGGCCTAATGTTGCTTTTTACATTAGTCCTATTGTGGGTGCTTCAGGGGGTATTATTAATATTGGAATAAGTCAATAATTAGTGGTAATTTCACCATTTATAATAAGTTTTATCTTATTTTCAATTTTTTTATTCCTTCTTTTTGTTGGTCCTTAATCAATATCTATGCCCCGAATACAAGGGTTTTAAGGAAAATGTTATGGATGGATCTAGCTACTCTATTATCCACTTACCCTCATTCCTTTTAGATGTTGGTGGGATAATTTAATACCCCCTTATATCCCTTAGAGAAACTTGGGGGTATTTTTGACTACTCTAATAGTATGTTTGATTTAGCTAACTTTATCAATAGTTTTGGGTTATTGGATATTGAGTTGTAGAATCAAAAATTTACTTGGTCCAACAAAAGAAGTGGTGATTAAATGATTCAAGTCAAACTAGATAGATTATTAATATCCAAAAACTAGGTTAATCATTCTAATATTAGCCTCTTAGCTATCCCCACAATAGTCTCTGACCATAATCTTATTTTCCTTAATTGGATTGACCAATAGAATTGAGGTCCTTTCCATTTTAGGTTTGAAGCTATGTGGATCAAACATAAAGATTTTTGGAGTCTCCTGACAGATTGGTTGTAGATTACTATCCAAGGTACTCCTATGTTTAGGCTAGTTAAGAAGCTATTACATATTAAATAGGAGGTGCATGGTTGGAACAAATATAGCTTTGGGAATGTGTTTGTGCAGAAGAAGGTTCATTCTAGAAAATTAGCTTAAATTCAATCCAGAATAGTTTAAGGAGATTATATGAAGGATATTTCTCAATTTAAAAATAATTTAATTACTAATTGGAAGAACCTTATGAATAAGGAAGAGCTTTTTGGAAACAAAAATCCAAGATTTAGTGGCTTAAAGAAGGGGATCACAATATGGCTTTCTTTCATCTCTTTACTAAGAAACATAGGAAAGATAAATATTTCCAAATTATTTATGGAGGATGGTAATACTATCATTGATGACAATGAGATTGGGAATCAGGCTACTTTATTTTTCTATAAATTACTGACAGAACAAGCTGATAGTGTTACTAGTGGGCAGATAATGAACCAGTTCCTCAATAATATTCCTACTTTGATCACTAAAGAGGACAATATTTAAATGTTAAAACCCATATTTGAAGAAGAGATTCATGTTTTCATTTCCTCCATGGGACACTTGAAATCCCCTGGCCTTAATGGTTTTCCTCCTCTATTTTTTTAGGAGTATTGGGATATTGTGAGCTATGATGTCATTACTGCTGTTAGGGATTTTCTTAGAATTGAGAAACTTTTAAAGTAAGTTAAAAATACCTTTATTGTTCTCATCCCCAAAAATCCAAATCTTGAGTTTCTTGTAGATTTTATACCTATAAGTTTATGTAATACCATTTAAAAATTATGCACCAAACTTCTTGTTTTGAGATTTCAACCTTTCCTTGATAAAATAATTTCCTCTTCTTATTCTTGGGAAGCAGATTTTAGATGCGGTCATTGTCACTCATAAAACTATCCATTCTATGGAAAAGAGTAGGATTCCTAGTATAGTGTTCAAGATTTATATTTCTAAAGCTTATGATAGAGTTTCCTGGCATTTTTTTTCAAGGTTATCCAAAAATTTGGTTTTAATGATAAAGTTTCCTTACTCATCCGAGAAGTAGTTACCATTTCCAATTTTTTTGTTCTAGTTAAGGGGATTCCTATAGGTTTTTTCTCTACCATGAGAGGGATTAGATAGGGTGATCCTCTTTATCCCTATCTATTTATCATGATGGTAAAATATCTTGGGAGATATGTCCACTCTAAGGTTCTTTCTAAGGAAATTATGGGGATCAAACTTGCTTCTGCTCTAAAACCAATGTCTGTTCAGTAGTTTATGGATGATACCATACTATTTGGTATCTCTTTATTTATAAAATCCCATAATTGGAGGAATATCCTCGATGATTATGCTAAAGCCTCTGGCCAACACATCAATTTTTAGAAGAGTAATATTTTTTTCTTTAACACATAGGAAGATCTCAAAAGAAAAATTATTAACATCCTTGGCTGCACTATGGTTGATCTATCTACTGTCTACCTTGACCTTCATCTAACTATTAAAGAAGTAACTCAAGGATTTTAGAATGGTATCTTGGAAAGAACTCAAAATAAGTTGATTGGATGGAAGGGTAAGCTCTTGAGCAGTGATAGAAAATTATAGCTTCAATGGGCTTCCTTGCAAGGAATTCCAACTTACTTGCTTTCCCTTTTCAAAATGCTCAAGTATGTTGTTGAAAAAATAGATCAGATTCAATGGAATTTTTTATGGATAGGTGTGGAATACAAAAAGATAATGTCTCTTATCAAATGGGAGAAGGTTTGCCTTCCTAAAACTCATGGAGGGATTAATATCAGATCTATAAGAAACATGAATAAATCCATTCTTTCAAAAATCAATTTAAATCTAATTAACAATAATAAATACTAGGTAACTATTATTTAGGTTAAGTACCTTTAGGGTGCTGACAATCTCAATGACCTTTATCAGGAAGGGCTCCCCTAGGTGTCAATGGTTTGGAATAAAATGCTGAAATCTACAAGTTTAATTAAATAGGGGCTTAAGTGAAAATTGGGGAATGACAACCTTATAAATTTTTGGGAGGATCCTTGGGCTGATGATAAGACCCTAGCTGATTATGTGGGTAATTAGGCTATTTCTATTATATCCAAACAATTTTTTGGGTCAAAGGTCTATCATTATATACATCATGAGAATGGTATTGGATGTTGGAAAAATCTTCTTGACTATTGTATTAATCATCTAGAGCTTATTTCAAGTATGAGATCTATCCAATAGTTGTTGGGGGATATCAAAATTCTAATTTTTCCTAGATAAGATGAGCTATATTGGTTGCTTGACATAGGATGATGCTTCACTATTAATTATTCTTACCATCTACTGATTCCTGATACTTACAAAAATGAGATTTGGCATAAATTTTGGAATCATAAATTTATTTCTAAGGTCAATATGTTCTGGTGGGCTATTGCTCATAAAAAGATCTTAACCCAAGACAATATATAAAAAAGGGGTTTCCTATAGTTAATCAATGTGTTCTTTGTCTCCAAGAGGAGGAAACAATTCCTCATCTTATTCTTCATTGTGCCTTTATCAGGGAAATCTAGAGTATTATTCTGTAGAAGTTTGGCATCTAATGAGTTTATAACAAAGATATTAAGGAGGTGATTTTTAATTGGCTTCCTACTTTTTCTCATCCTTGGCTTAAGAAGCTCTAGAACCAAACTCTTCCTTTTCTTGGTTGGTATTTATGGAAAGAAAGGAATAATAGAATTTTAGGGAAGATGCCAAAGATTATTCTCAAGTTTATCATTCCTTTACTAATTCCCTCATTGAAAGTGTTGCTAGTTCCCACATTAAAATTATTGAAAAACCCCTCACTCAAGAAGATGAAAACATTATTGGTAATTAGAGAATTCTTAACCAAATCCCTATCCATGATAATTCAAAGTAGATTTTGAGATCTAATATTAAATGGATCCTTCTGACATCTGGTTGGATCAAGCTTAATTTTGATGGGGCCTCTAAGTCTAATGGCATGGGCAGTGGTGGTAGGATTATTAGGGATGATATAGGGGTGCTTGTTGCTACCTATGCTAGTGGTTTAGGTACTCAAAGTAAAAAATATGTTGAGGCCTCTGATCTCCTATGGGGAATCAAATTGGTCATTTCCTTGGGCATTTCTAATCTATACATATAAGGGGAATCTAAATTTGTCCTTGACACTATTATCAATGCTTTGATAGTTAGGTGGAGACTTAAGGATATCATCATGGACATCCAAATTCTTATCTAGAGAATTTATAGAGTGAAATTATCTCACATATTTAGAGAAGGGAATGGTGTTGCTGATGCCCTCACTAATTATGGTCAATAGTTTATGAATTTGTAATGTTGGCACCAATATACCAATGTTCTTGTTAATATAAGAGAACTTATTTAGAAAGAGATGACTTGTCAAGGATGACTCATCATATCTACCAGCCTAGATGGTTAGATGATTTTCTTACAAAAGTGATGTGGATGCTTAAGTATGAGGCATTATAAGCTATTGTATACTTTTGACTAATGCCATTCTAGCATTATTATTATTATTATTATTATTATTATTATTATTATTATTTACATGTGTTTAGCTAAGTGGGATAAGTGATTTTGATAACAAGTTTCAAAAAATTATTTTTGAGCATGGGAGGAAAGGGAATCGATTGGATATTATGAAGGTGTATCAATTTTTTGATGGATCACGCATGTTGGGTTATCTTCCTAATTATTACTGAATTATAATTTTCTACCTTGATAGAATTAGTTTGCAAACTTACAGAGCAGAAATTTTCCTATGCTCTCAATATCTTTGGCTTTGTAATCTCGAGGGTAAGGTGAGAATGGGAGGAGATAGAATTCACATGAGCCTATATCATTCTAAAAATTTAAGGATAATGAATTTATCTGGCATCACTATAAGGAAGGGGGCATAACCCCCTTTTTGGAATGCCTCAGTCATTTTGATGAAAATTTATCTATGCAGTGCACTCTTTCATGGTAGAATCATAGGGTTACCATTGGAAAAAATGGTTTCAAAATATATGAAGAGGTCATTATCATGGCAACTGGTCTTTTCACAAAAGGGAATAAGTTACAGAGGAAGACTAAGGTGGTTGAACCTCAGAACTAAAATCTTTTCTTGGGTGAAAGTGAGGAATTAGTCCCATTCTAGGGAGGGTTTGAGCATGCTAAGTTGCCTGAGCTATGGGTTGAGATGTGATTTCTCCTAATGAAATACTTCACCTTAGAGTGATGATTCACTAGTTTTTATAATTACCACCTCCCCTTAATCATTTTCATCAAAATGCTTTGATAAGTTTTCCATTTTATTTGTTGTCCTCCCTTGAACACTCTATGTTTTGAGCTAAAGCTAAATATATAAAAAAAACCCTTAAAATTCCCAGTTCCTCTGCATCAGGGCCTCATTGTTTGGTTGTATAATTTCCACCTTGCTTTGGACCCTCCTAAGCCAATTCAACCCTTTGTGATTGAAGTTTAGGCTACCATACCCGCCACTATTAATACTATTTTTGAGGAACCATGCTCTACCCATAATAACCAAAAAATGAAAGTGATTTCTTTTTCTATTACTCCAGAGGAGATTATGAAGGATTTACATACTCCTATTTCTAAATGGAGTGTGAAAAGTAAAAAAAGAAAGACCCAAGAGGTGGATTCTAAGGGGGAGGTTACTGAAGATAAAATAGGATCCCATAAGAATTTGAGCAATGATTATGAGGGCTTGATGAACAATTATAAAATGATAAAGAAGGGTAAGAAAGAGTATTTTTCATCTAGGGTGAGAAGGTTAGGAAGAATTATGGGAAAACCAGCCCTGAAGGATAAATTAATTAATTATTATAAAAGTTATTTAAAGCTTCTACTCAGGGTAAGGTTTAACGGAAAGTCAAAGACATTGAAATTTAAGAGATTTTTGAAGGGAATGAAGGTGGGGGAGATGAGCAGTAGATGGAAGATTTTGGTAGTGAGTGGGGTGAACCTATAATCAATGTTGGTGAAGGGGAGAAGATTATTGTGGAGAAATTTGATGAGGAGACTAAGGAGAAGGAAGATGGCTAGGAGAATGTTATTACTGATCTTAAGGGTCATGTGCAGTATGTGGAGTAGAAGGTTTATTCTTTGGGAGCCTCTATTAGCAATGTTATTACTAGTGAATGTTGAGGATAATGAAAAATTTAAGAAACTAGATGAAATTGTGGATTTTTTAGCTAAAGGTTGGGAGGTTGTTTCTCCTTAGTCTAGTTTCTTTTTATACTTTGTGTTGTTTTCTGCTTTATACTATCTATTATTTATCAACTATTTATGTTGTTTATGGTGTAATTGACTCTAGTGGCTCTTTTTATTTGTGAGCCTTTATGGTCCTTTTTATACATTTGTTAAGGGTTTGGACCTTGGTTTTTTCCACCTTATATTATCAAAAACAAAGAAAAGGATAACATAAAGTAAAAAAATAACCAACTTAATGGATAAGGATGGAAATTAGATGAAAGTAACCAACTTAATGGATAATGATATAAATGAGATGAAAATAACCAACTTAATGGCTAAAGATAGAAAACAAAACAAAAATAACCAACTTAATGGCTAAGGAGAAGAAGACTATAAACAAATAAAATAAAATATAAACTTGAAGAGTTTTGGCCAAGAGTGAGATGAGGAACCAAACTAGTGAAAGAAGAAGAAAGGTAAGAAACATCAACATTTGGTAGATGGATGATGGGGAAGGTGGTGGCTGAGCTATCCCTAGATACCCCATGCCTCTAAAAAATACCTAAATAATCCTCCTGAGACAAAGTCTATGTTGGGATATTAGGCTTGATGTATTTTTCTAGTGTGTGAAGTGAAGTGAAGTGAAGTGAAGTGAAGGAAGAGAATGGATGAAACAAGTGAAGTGTTTATGATGACCCACCCAATAATAAGTGAATGAAAGTTTTTGGAAAATGTGGACTTGTTTTTTTTTCTTTTTAGTTTTTTTTAGTTTTTGGGATTTTGGTAACTTAGTTTGAAATAAGGGACAAGATGTTTTCCACAATCATGAGAAATAATATAGGTGTTAAAAACAATATCAACTTTGAATTCTAGCATGTTATAGGACAAAATGAATAACAGTGCACAAAGGACACAATTGGATATATAAAATGAATGATGAAAGGATGCTACCCCCAAGTAATAGGGGTCATTATAGATAATGGATTTAAACATGATGCTAAAAACTAGTTTTCACCATGGCACTTATCCAAAGTGCCAATAAACTAGTTTTCACTTTTGGATGATCTATGTACAATTTTTTATTTTATTTTATTGACCTTAGATACACCAATAAAAATATAGAGAATAAGTTAAGCATATAATATTTAAGGTGCATGATATTCATGGGTTCATTAATCTCCTCTCTATCTTCTGTTGCCAATTTGTAAGCTCTTGATCCATATTTGGCAATAACGAGGTATGGACCTAACCAATTAGGTTCAAATTTCTCCTTCTTTTCTCATTTTACATTAGTGTTATTTTGATTCTCCTTGAGAACAAGATATTCAATTTAAAATTACCTAGCTTTAATCTACTTATTATAGTTATGACTTAGGCATGTATTGTAAACTTATAGGTGGTTTAGAGCATTGAGTCATTTTTCATCCAAGAGGTCAAGTTTACTTAAGCATGATGTTTGATAAGATTCTTCATCTATGATTTATTGTAAATATATTATTGAAGATGGAATCTCAACCTCAATGGCTATAATAGAATCACTACCATAAACAAGGAAATAATGGGTTGCCCCCATGGGTATACAAATACTAGTGTGGTATGCCCAGAGGGAAAGATACAATTGGGTATAACAATCATGACCAAATTTATTAACACATTTAAGAATGCATAAAATGTTTTTTTTGTTGCCTTAGATTGACTATTTCCTTGTGGATAATATAGAGGGGACCATCTGTGGTTGATGTGATAAGTATTACAAAGAGCCTTGACATCTTTATTTTTATAAGATTTACCATTGTCCAAAATAAGAGTGGATGGGATACCAAAGTAGCAGATAATGTGGTTAAGGATAATCTTGGAAATTTGCTTTTCAGTTACATAGGTAAGCAACATTGCTTCTACCCACTTGGTAAAATACTCAATTACAGTGATAATATGTTTGTGTTGATTAAAATAACTAGGATTTATTTTCCCAATGAAGTCCAACCCCCATGTGGAAAATGGATAAGGTGTTTTTATAAGATGTAGAGCTTACAATAGAATATGGATTGAATCTCCATACTTTTGACAAGGGATACATTTTTTATGTAAGTGCATGAATTAGATTCCAGTGTTGGCCAATAGTAACCAACTCAGAGAAATTTTTTGGTAAGGACCATACTACTTGAATGTGCCCCACAAGTTCCCTCATGAACCTCTCTAATGGTCAAAGTAGATTATTTAGAATTTAGATAGTGTAAAAGGGTCCCATTATAACCTCAATGATATAGGGTATTACCCAGGATGGTATAGTAGTATGTGCATTGAATAAAGGATTTACACTAATTTGAGGATAGATTAGATGAAAGCGTATGAGTGTGAAGGTATATATAAATATCACACTACCATGGAGAAGTGGGACCAAACACCTCAGAAACCATTTTAGATTCTAGCGTATCATAATTAGGCACCCTTAAGTAGTCAACTAAGAATTTGTTATGCTTTGTAGTCAAGTTGAGAAATGATCCAATTGTTTCCATACCATCTATTACCCAATTATTTATCCTAGGCATTTGTTCAAACTAGATGTATGCGAAAGAGGATTTAAATATATCCACCATTCTTTTATAAGGTATGAACTTATCATCATGTGCTTAAAATTCATTAGTGACTTGATTGATAATGAGCTTGGAGTCACCAAAAATAAGGAGATGTTGGATTCCCCATTGGATTTCCATCTTGAGGCCTACTATAAGTCCTTCATATTATGCAATGTTATTAGTACAAGGGAATTCAATTCTAAATACTTTAAGAATATAATCCCAATCAAGTGTTACTAATAAGATACATACTCCTAATCCATGATTTTTAAAAGAACCATCAAAGAAAAGTTGTGGGATTAAGGATTCATCGATAGATATGATTGCATCATTTGAAAACTCTGTAATGAGAGGTGCCTTGACATTGAGTGATGCTTCTGCTAATACATCTACCAACACTTGTCCTTTTATTGCCTATTGGTTAACATACTATAAATCAAACTCACTAAATAACATAACCCATTTGGCCATCTTGCCTATTAGAGTAGTTTTGGATATGAGATATTTTTTAGAGGGTCAATTTTATCAATAATTTTTGTTTGATTGTTGAGAATGTAATGCCATAATTTTTGAGAAGAAGAAAAAACTACCAGGCATGCTTTTTCTATTTGGGTGTAATTCAGATCATAGGATATCAAGGTTCTTGTCAAAAAATATACTTCTCTTTATTTTCAATTATCATCATGTTGTGCCAACAAAGCTCCAAGGGCATATTGAGTGATATAAATGTACAAAAAAAGGTTTTCCTAAAACTAGTGGCATTAGTACCAGTGGTTTTGAGAGATATTGCTTGAGCTAATTAAATGTTATTTCATAATATTTAGTCTAGGAAAAAGGAGTATCCTTTTTCAAAAAAAATGTGAATGGATGACAGATGTCTACAAGTTGAGAAATGAATATTCTGATGGCTTGTATCTTTCTTTGTAGACTTTAAAGTTGTTTGAGATTTTTGTGTGGAGACATATTTATGATAGATGAAACTTTTGAAGGATAAACTTCAATGCCATGTTGTGAAATAATAAATCCTAGAAATTTTTTTGATGTAATACCAAACACACATTTTTTTGGATTTAAGCTAATGTTGTAATCTCACATATGCTCAAAACTTTGATGAAGCACATGAGGATGATCTGCCCTAGATTTAGACTTAGCCAAAATGTCATCTACATAATCTTCCAACCATGTCATGGAAAATAACTATCATTGTTATTTGATATGTTACTCTAGAATTTTTCAATCCAAAAGGCATTACCTAATAAAAAAATGTGCCCCATGGAGTGGTAAAGGCTATTTTATGTTGATATTATTAAATAATTTTATCTTATTATAACTTAAAGACCCATCCATTAAAGATAAAATTTCATGGCCTAGAGTTGAATCGACAATCATATCTATATTGGGCAATGAAAAGTCATCTTTTGGCATACTTTGTTTATATCATGAAAGTCTATGAATACCCTGATCACAAAAAGTTTCTTTTATACTAGCACAATATTTGATATCTAATTTGAGTAATCAATTAGGCATATAAAACTAACAACTAATTTCTTCTTTAGTTCTTTTACTAGTAGTGCTATCTTGGGATGTATTTTCTTGAGCTTTTATTTGACTAGTTTTGCAACTGGATGCACCATAAGATGGTGGACTACTAGTGATGGATCTAATCCTTACATATCCACATAATACCATGTAATACATTAGAAAACTCTTGAATCAATTATGTAAATACATTTTGTTCTTCTTGATTAAGTGATATAGCAAGTTTTACAATCTTTGGATCAGTTTTAGTGTTAATATTTATAGGAATGGTTTCTTCAACTAGAAATTTTGATTCATCTTTATCATCTAGGGGTAGTGTAGGAAGATGAAATTCCTCCTCAACTTCTTTATGCTTGGATGTAGATGCTAAACTGGAAGAGTGGTGTAACTCCTATTCCCCAAAATACTCGGAATCTGCTAATTGTATAGAAAATCCTTTCTTATGATCACCAACATGAATTTGTTCCCTGATCTTCAAGAACTCACATATAGTTTCATCATTTTAAAAATGATCTAGTGTTGGTTTAGATTATTGGTCTCACTGAATGAATGATGGATGTATGATATCAAGCATTAGAATGTTATTTTTCATGGAAAATATTGGTGAGGGCTAAATCTTCAAAGCAACTAAGTATGGAACCCATCTCACTATCCAAAGAATCATCTTATAACTCATTAGAGGATTCATTTTGGGACTTTTTTATACACAAATTTAGTGGGTTAAATCCTATACCATTCTTCTCTTCATTGGATTTTATTAGTATTGATTCAATAGAACCTTGTTCACAGAGGCCAAGACCTTTGCTTTTATAATTCATGATTTTGCACATAATGGATTTTGTAGTGGGGTATTTATTGGTGGACAAACAAGTAGATAATTCATTGGAGTAAAGCCAATAAAAATTTGAGTCTTCAATATGCTCATCGAAAAGGAGGCCTCCTTCGAGGAATGTTGTCTCACCAAGATTTTTAACCATTTTTTTGTCCTTTAGATGGTTTGGTCTGCTATATTTATTTGGATTAGAATATATTGTGTTTGTATAAAAATATTGAATAATGTACTCATTCATACCTTGATCAATGATATTGAAATGGGAAGAAGTGAAAGGTGATGATTTTTTGGAGGATGAAGAATTGGATGGTTGATCCATGAGAGGGTTATTTGAAGCTTCCTCAATGGAGGGATTATTTGAAGCTTTTTTAGATAGTGGATTTGATATATCTTTTTCAATGGGCATGGATAGAGTTGGAGTATTAATCCAACCACCAAGGGGAAGAGTTTAAAATAAAATTTTAGGATTGATATAGTTTTCTAATGAAGGATAATCCTCAATAGGGGTGAAATTGTCTTCTGTAACTAGTAGATAATTGGATTTTTGATATTTTACTTCAAATAGTTTGTAATATTTGAAGGGATGAGGATTACCTTGTATAGTTGATTCCATTCCTTTGTGAGAAAATTTCAAACACTAGTATGACATTCATGGAGTGGATCCATGGGCATCCAAGGAGTATATTGTATGGTAAATCAAGATCAAGAAAATGAACAAGTGTTTCTTTAATGACAATCCCTACCATCAAAGGAAGATGGATTATGCCAATAGATTGATTCTCATTATTATCATATGCTCTTATTGTTATGATATTTTCTTTTAATGCTATTATTAGGTAACCAAGATGTTTTATGAGTCGTAGTATACATAGATTAAGAGTTAAACCATTGTCTATAAAGACCCTTTTTACCTTATGTATATAAACAGTAACCTCTATATATAATGGGAGGTTATGTTTTCAACCTAGAGGGGAAATATCAGAATGATCAAATGTCACTTGGTTGTTTGTTTCCAAATAACCTATTAATGCTTGAAAGATTATGGGATTAATGTTTTGAGGGACATTTTAATCTTGGAAGAATTTATACAAAATATCTTTATATATAGGAGAAGTCTTGAGAAGGTCTAAAATGGAAATACTATCCAGTGTTTTCTCAAGATTTTCTATGATATTAAACTTATGTTTAAGATTAAAGGAAGATGTACTAGGTAAGGTAAGCTTGGCATGTCTTTTGATGATGACAAATTAATATTTGGGCAAGGTAACAACATTAACATAGCTATGTACAACATCAATATTATTGATTATAGAATGAAATGGATGATTAGCTTGGTTCACATTACATGATTCAGGTTATTCTTGATTTTGTTTACCCTTACCTTGCTCATGATTAGGGAATGGATCTCGATATATCCTTAATTTTTTATTATTAGATTATTTTATCAATGGTTTTTCAAAATCTATGTCACCTTTATCAATAATATCTTGAACATAATACTTAAGGCACATGAATAAATTTGTTGAATGACCTCTTATCCAATGGTATTCACAATATTCTTCTTCCTTATACCAATCAGGCTTTGGAACATTTTCTTCAAAAGGTTTTGTGTTTGGACACACAATCATGTTTGCATGAGCTAACTTTTGGAAAACATTTTTTTAGGTGTCACCTAATTAAGTGAACTTGTGTTTTTGTCTTCTTTGTTTTGGTTTCCTACCAAGAATTGTTATGTTGTGAGTTAATTGGTTAGATGTTTGTCTTCGGGTTTGTGGGTTTTGAATTTTTTTCACATTAGTTATATCATCTCCCATAAGGTTTTTATTTTTAACAAATAATTTGGGTTTTTATATAGGTTTCAAATAAGTGTTGTTATCTAATTTGAAAATTTTGATTATACCCTTATTGATTAAAGTTCTTTCCACTTGAATTCCATTTTCAATTATTTCATAAAAATATCATGGGCAGAGTAACAAGTGGTGTCCCAAATCTTAGTTCAAGTTATTATTGAAAATGTCCACTACTCTATTTCTATAAATGAAAATGTGAAATGGCTTGTCATTACTGACCACCTTTGAAGGAAAGAAGCAAAAGTTTTGCTATTTTGTTTTTTGGTATTGTGCAATTCTAGAGTGGTCAAATCCATTTCTATATTATAAGAGAAGTGACAAATAGATTTTTTAGATAGGTCTTCAAAAGTGGAGATAGATCATTTAAGAAGTATTGAGAACCACTCTAGGGCTTGACCCCCTAGGCTTTGTGGAAATAAATGAAAAACATGAATTCATTTCTATAAGCAATGTCTACACATGTATGATAAAAGCTAGTGACATGTTCCCTAGGATCTCCTTTACCTTTATATTTATCAAATTTGGGTAGTTCAAAGTGTTTGGGAAAACATGTAATTTTTCTTACATCATATGGGTATGAACAAATTTCCCCAAACTTGAATTGTTTTTGTCGATTAAAAGCCCCATCTTATAATCCTTGACTCTATCCTTTATATTTTGAAATTCTTACATGAATAAAGGGGATAGTTAGTCCAAAGTGTTAAATGTTTGGTTTGTGAATTGGATTGTGTTTTGGGGAATGTTTTGGTTAATTTTTTTAGGATTTTGGTTATTGTACTTAATTTTTTAAGGAAAAGTGTTGAGGTCATAACCAAAGTTTGGATTTGTGATGGTTCCAAAATTCATTTGATTTGGGTTAAAACCAAAATTGGTTTGACTTGGGTTTGAATTATTAAAACTTCTTGTATTTAGATTTTGGTTAAAGTTTTAACTTTCTTGGCTTGGATTGGGGTTAAAGTTTGAAATTGTCAGGTTTTGATTTGGGTTAAAGTTTGAACTAGTCTAGTTTTGATTTGGGTTGTTTGAGGTGTTAGTATTGAATTTCATGGGATTAATATTTTAACTAAAAATTTCTTTGTTAAACATATTTGGATGGTTTTGTTGTTGAGGTATATTAAAGTTTGAGTTATCTTGATTAAATCCTAAGATTAAATTTGGTTGGTTTTTATTTGGATTGTTTTGAGTTTGGTTAAATTTTGAGGTTGGATTAGGATTTAGGGAGGATTAAAATTTTAGGATTGGGTTGGACTTTTGACTTGATGGAACCAGTCCAAGTAAAAATTGGTTTGACACATTAAGATTTAGATTTTTTAATGTGTGTGAAGCATCATTCAAACTAGGATTTAATAATTGATTGGGTAAGCTAGAATAAACATTCATGTTCTGATTTGGATTGAACATGATTTGCGAGTTTTCAAAAATTTAATTTGGATTCATAGGTGAGTTTGAATAATGTTTCACACTTGGATTAAACTAATAATAACTTTGTGAATTTGGGTGGATACTCAAATTCAAACTTGGATCAAGCAAAATTGAACTAGAGGGAAAAAACCTACATTCAAGTTTGGGTTACTTTGGTGCTTGATAGGCAAGTTTGAAGTAAGATTAAATCTTTGATTGGTTGTATACATGATTAATGAGTTTGAATCCATATTCAAACTTGGATTATTTAGATGGTTTTGTGAAATTAAACTTGTATTTACTTGCATTTTGGGATCATGAAAGGGATGATTGGATTGGCATGATTTAAAATTCAAGATCTCTTGATTTTCTTGATTTGCAGGGATTCCCATGGGAAGACCATGACTAGCTTTGGATGACTTTTTATGTAAAATGGTTTTCCCTTTTTATTGAGAGATTTGGGGATATGATTGGGATGAAGGAATGATGGCATTACTACCCTCTAAAGAGCCTTCTAGGATTTTTTGACTAGGTTTGGAAGAAAAAGGATCTTTGCTTGTAATTAGATATTTCAAGTTATCTACATTAAAATTAGATGGAAAATTTACACCAAAAACTAAGACTTTAAGCAACATCTCATTTTTATTGGACATGATATATTCATCTAATGAAGGTGGAGGTTTGGTAGCTTTGGGAGTACCTTAATATTGGTAAGGCCCTTCATCTTCTTCTTGATGTTTAGGTATTTCATGTATCTCTACATGATTCTCTTGACCAAGAAATTAAAAGGGGTCATTGCCAAAAGGCTCTTCCCTTTCATTAAGATATTTTGGCATGGCCATTTGATGGGTAATAGACATGATTGGGAAAAAAATGCCTTTTTTTCAAGAAATTAATTATCACATAAGGAATTTAAACATGTGGAAATCATAAGGAAACAAAAAAAAAGTTCTATTTTAAATAATCATGCAAATTTCATAAAAAGGTGAAAAAACAACTTTTGGGCCTTTCATTGTCACTCACTCATCTGTGCTCTCAACTGTGGCTTAGTATTTCAAGTCACTAACCATGGAACATCCTACCATTCCTATGGCCCACTAAGTCCAATTTTTAAGGTGTAATGGAAAGTAAATTCTTGGTGCTAACTAATAACTGATGCACCAAAATCAAATGGCAAAAATGTGATCCTAGGCTTAAGGTATATATGAGCTTATCTAGGTGGAATAAAATCATGGAATAAATTGATATGCAGATACACACTATTGGGTCTTATCCCAAAGTGCCCAACATAGCCATAGGGGTCTCAATGTGTTAACAATAAACAATATCAAATTTCAAATCAGTTGTTAAAACCTTAGATATTGAAGCATGAAAGCCCTTCATGTCATGGTGTGTTTAAAACACATGAAAGTTTAGGTAATTGAAACAATTAGATCTTCAGGTATATACCCCAATGGTAAATGAGTTTTAGACTACTACGTGGTGGTGAAATCCATGGTCAATAGAGTCCCTAAGAAAATAAAAATAAAGAGTTGACACTTATTTTTGATTTCCAAGTATCGTCACCAATGTGATGCCAAGGAAAGAGCATACACAAGATCAAATAGGTAAGAAATAAGTTATAAGATCATTTCTAATTTCCAAGTATCATTACTAATGTGATTCTAAGGAAAGACCATGCACAATATTGTAACCAAACAAGAAGTTAAAAATAAAAATTAAATTTGCTCCAAAGAAATTCAAGTGTGATTTAATTACTAGGAGTGTAAAGAAAGATAAAATAAATTGACCATGTTAGAGAAACACAATAAAATGAAAAACTTTTGATTAAATTCCTTTATTTTTTATAATTTTTCTTTGCCCAACATCTTGAAAACTAGTAATTAGTAGTTTAAACTTGGTTGATCTTCAAGGCAATCTGTAAAAAGTTTGAAAAATTTAAGAAAAAATAAGGGAAAAGAACTCTCTATTACAAAATTGTTATTACATAGTTAGCCAAAACAATGAAATTGAAAAAAATATATCATAAGGAGAAAAAAGAAAAAAAAATGAAAAATAGAATTTATAGCATGATTTCATTGAGGCATGCCATGATTTTGATGTTCACCTAAAAAATAAACTAGAAAACACTAAACACAGAGAACACAATTTTGCTTCAATGTTAGAAAATTTTGCTACAATGCAATTTCACTGCAATGTTTCACAATTTTGCTTCTATTTGGAACAATTTTATTGTTAACTAAAAACAAGACAAAAATAGAACACAAAGAAAAATTTTCATGATTTTGCTTCTAGGCTTCATGAAATCACTAAAATGTTACATGATTTTGTTGTTATCTAGCATAGAAACATTGCTATCTTGTAAAACAAAATCATTGAAATATTATGTGAAATCATTGAAATATTACTTTATTGCACTCTTAAAGTCTCTAAAATTTCTATTATATAGAAAAATGTACATAGTCACATAGGAAACCATGACAATAACCTATATCCCATACCAACACTAAAAAAAACATGATTAAATGAAAAAGTCGAGCATAAACAACAAAAAATGAAAGAGAAATGTTATCTAAGTACAAGAAATAATGATAAAAAGATTTAAAAAGATATGGGTAAGGTCCCACTGAACATGCCAAAAATGGATGAATGAAAATCTAAAAAAGCAAATCCCAATCTAAACTAAAATTCAATTATGTTAGAGAAACAAACAAAGAAAACAAAACACAAAATTTATGCTTTAAGTGCTCAATATTTCTCCATTATGATGTATATGCGATTTTCTCTTTTAAGTGTGTGGTGCTCACTCCTCCAATGCAATATGGAATGAGAAACATTTTGGTACAAATGATCTTTGGATGCTTTGATTCACCTTTTGATTTTATAACACTTTTTTATCTCAAGTTTGGATGGATGAAAGTGAAAAATTGCTCATCTATTTATATATTTCTTGAAGACATATCAAATAGTGGAAAATTAATTGATTTTTTCAAATCATTGAATAATCAGTAGTTGATAATAAGTCCTTATCCATGAGAATGATAATAATTCAAGAGGTTGAGAGCAAAAGGGAGTCAGTTGGATGAGTCACAAAGAATGAAGTAAATGGGTTGACAAGTCAAGGGGTGACTCATAAGGAGGTTTAAAATGTTAAGTAATTGGTTGTGTGAGTTGACAAGTGAGGGAAATAAAGGTGGTAGCATGTTTGGGTAAGGTGGAAATTTTGGAATTATTTATTTAAAATAAAGATTTAAGTGTGCATTATTATTTAATTATGTAGTTTGGAGGGAAATTAGTGTTAATTTGAAATTGAATTCAATAGAGAGAAAATTAGTGCATTTTGACACTAAATGAAATTTAGGTGTCTACAATGTAAATCAATTCTAACCTATAAACTTGGAAATATTGAGTCATTTAATTACCTCAACCATACCAAAAAGTGAACCAAATACTATAGTATATTAACTTAATACAATCTATAAAAGTCTAACTTGGTGGGTGATGACAATCCCTAAATGTGTATAAAATCAAAAATGAATTTGATTTTAAAATATTAGGTACACATTGCATATCATATACATCTTATATATGTCTCATGTTGAAACTATGTATAACAATGATACCAATGTATATAATTCTGC
Organism: Torreya grandis; assembly: GCA_037957365.1. Classification (NCBI taxonomy): domain Eukaryota; kingdom Viridiplantae; phylum Streptophyta; class Pinopsida; order Cupressales; family Taxaceae; genus Torreya; species Torreya grandis. The sequence goes on along the minus strand of JARHVA010005641.1, from coordinate 1,091,169 downwards.
CACACATGTGTATCTGAATCATATAACTATGCAATTGGCCAAATTTGAAACTATGTAAGTGTCGATAACATTCCTCCAAAACATTCCCCCACTATATATGGAGAAATCTTAAAACTAATATAAGTGCCAATGTGGAGAACATGTTTGCATAACATACCCCCATTGCAATCTGAATCTAAAAACCAATGTAAGTTCCAATGTGGAGGACATGTTTTCAAAACATGCCCCCATTGTAATCTAGGTATGTTGAATACTGAATAAGTGTGGAGAATATATTTACAAAACATTCCACCATTTTAATATGAATTTCTGAAGCAATGTGGAAGTCATGTCTTTATGGCATGCCCCCACTAATATTACCCCCATTTTGAGGTGAGGGGAAGTATCAATTGGTAGTTACCTTACCTAAAAAGGATAAGATAACCATGTAAATTATGAATGTAGCATGTAACATATAGAGGGACCATTTATATGTAGATATATCATTGAATCATCAAGAATGTGATCACACTAAGTTCTAATATGCATGATGTAGATCATTACAACATCTAGATAGTAACAATACAAGTTCAATAAGTAATCAATCACACACACAAGATCACTCAAAAATAAAATAAAAATACAAATGTCCAAGGATATCTCAAACAAGGAGCATGTTTAAATTTCTTAAAATCAAAGGGACGTGACTTAGTCAAATGTCCACAAAGTAAGAAATGTCATTTAAATGTCAACATACAATAAGTAATGATATATGCAAATGTCAAAGAGGAAAATAAAGGCATGGGGGACAAAAAAAATGGATCATATTCAAATTCTCAAAACAAGTAAGACAATATCAAGGCAATCCACTTAAGGAAGTTCATAGAGGAAAGCATAATCAACCAATATAAACATAACATACTAGTTCCTAGATATATGTGTTATTAAAAAATGTCAAGTACATAACATTTAAAGTACTCCACAAAAGATATAATCATGGATAAAGGCATGTGTAAGTACAAATATGAGCTTGAACAAGATAATGTAAAGTAACCATAGAATGATATAACTTAGATGTATCATGATAATAAAGGTGGATTCCCCCAATGTCCTAGTGATGCAAGTAGAGGGAAAGCCCAACATCCAAAAGTGTATAGATCATGTATCTATGTGTGCTTTAAGCATACTCAAAAGATGTGTGTAACATATGTATATAGGAAATATTTATACACCATCTACCAACATGGAACCAAAAATATATAAGCAAAGTAACTAATAGGATATGTAACTACTAAACATGTTTTTGTATTTTTAAAGTTTTTTGTTTTTTTTGTATTTTTGAAATTCTTGAGAGGACTAATAAAGGAAGTCAGCATCATCAAAAGGTGTAGGATCAATTGAATTTTTTTTATTATTGGTTTGTATGAACTCATTACTACCTCTTTGATGTTTTTGTGTAATGATATTTTGGCATCCATAGGTGGGGATGTGTGCCCATATCCATCATAGTGTAAGCAAATCTCCCTATCCCTAAAGGATAAGGTGATACACATATCTTCATTATTTAGTGTTACATTCTGACCAGTTAACCAATGTTTTCCAAACTTGAATGTAAAATATGTATTCTAATCTAATATCCATATGATCATGGGGATCACCTACAGTCCACATGCTACTGGTAAATTGGTCTACCCAAGATATTTTAGCATCAACATAGAGTATTTTAATTAAATTATATTGTGTCCCAACTATTGAAGGAATTTAGTGATACATATTGTATCCCAATTGTTCCTATTAAACTTGAGATGTTGATAATAAACTCCATCAATATTAATAGTAATAGTTAGATCTTTATTACTTTGTCACTTTGGAAGATGTTTTTCATGTGAATATTTAGAAGTGGTTTGTATTTTTCTCTTCTCTGGCATAATTTATATGTGACCCTCACTATTATATTTCTAAATTTCGTTTCATAATGTCTAACAATGACTTGTATGATGGCCATTTATCCAATGATAGTTAAAATATGAACCCTTATTTAGGAATAGTTCTACTACTTGATCTATGTCTATTAGAAGGTAAATATATCATGTTATGTTCAAGTAACATGGAAAGTGTTGTATCTGTAGTATCCTAGTTTATTTTGATCTGTAGAATCTATTATGGAATCTTATGAGAGACCTCTACATTATTTTCATGATGTATCTACATTTGACCCTTGTATGGGTGACTTAATGTGTGAATCCAAGAGTGGTGTATGTAATAACAAGAATTTACATGTTCATCTACCATTTTTTCTTTGCCCTTATCTTGATTTGGTTTTATATCCTCTATAGGTGAGTTTAGCTTATATGTAATGAGAACTGTAGGTTCAAATATGTTATGCAAAAGATGATCAAGTGGATCAAAATTAAGTTTTTGCAATGCCCCATCTATTATAACATGAGCTAGATTGTTATCATTGTCATAATAATATGAAACATGGCCATCTTGATGCTTAGTGTTGACCAATGAATAAACCAAATATTTGAGGTACTTTTGATTTTTGTATCATTAGATCCTTTGGTATTGGTTCTTATAATTGAGGTGCATCTATTTGAACTTCAGTGTTTAGTCCCTTATCTATTTTTGGAGATAATAAATCCATTCTACTTGACTCACTCACCTCATAAGTCTAGATATTATCAAGAAGGAATCCATTGTGTAGGTGTTACTACCATAGGAATGCCCTATTTATAAGAATGTATCTTTTTATAAAATTTAAAGGGTTCATCATTGGCAAGCATCATCAATAAAGTCCCATCATGTATGAAATTTAAACATTAATGTAAATTATATGGGATGACCTCTATTGTGTGTATCTAAGGTCTAACCAAAAATAAATTATAATGTAATGATTATGACATTACTTAGAAAGTGATTGGGATAATTTTTGGTCCCAATGTTATATCCAAAGTATCAAATGGCTATGTGAATTATTGAATCCTTTGATATGTATCATTGATTTTTGTATAAGGTTAGTGATAATACCCATGGTGGTTAGGAAATTTGTGCTACAAATTTTTAAGCTTGATCCATTGTCAACAAACACCCTTTTGATACCCTTATTATGCATATTTATTTGTATGAACAAAGGTATCTCTTGGTCAATAACATATTTATATGGTAATTTTGTTGAATCAAAGGTGATTAGTTTTACATTATTTTTGAGATCTTGTATGATATCCACAAAGTAAGCTAGCTCAATATCACTCAAAACTCAGGTTTCATGTAGTGTTTCATATGGGATATATTTATAGATAGTAGATTGATATAGAAGTTTAAGGATGGAAATCTTAGCATGTGTGTTGCTTAATTGGTCAACAAGGTCATATCCCTTAGATTTGATCGTAAACTTTGGATTAGGGAAACCTATTATATATCGATAGGTGGCAGATTAGGTTGAATAAATTTTCCTTTTCAATTAGTGATAGCATAGACCTTGTAATCTAATCTAATCTAGGGGTGAATAATGTTTGTGGGATGGTATCTATCAATCGAATAAGATTTATGTGGAATAAATGGTTTTGATCATGCACGTTGGCACCTAGATATCAGATCTATAGTATTTTAGAAGAAATTATGAAAAGATATTAAGTGTTATATTCACTTTAAAACCCTCTCATTATATTGATGGAATTATGTATTACTTTAGATGGTACCTTGGATTAGCATATTAAAATAGTAGACTATTGATACAACTACAAATTGTAACATAAAATGAGATATACATGCATCCATATTGAACATGTGGATAGAAAAGGAGATTTGATTTTTAACTTGTAAAATATTGTTAAATTAGAACTAAAAAATTATAATAAAGAATCAAAAAACCCTAAATCAAAATCTAGGGTCTTATAGATGAAAGGTTGAGTTCACCAAATGTTTAATCCTAAAATATATATTATGGGGGATCTAGTGTTAAAGGGGTAGATATAGCCTAGGTCACAAGGATGGTAGACTATCTCTAAAGTAATCCAATTATTTGTAAAATTTAGATAAAACATATACAAAATTTATTATGTTGAGATGCTAAAGATAGAAATTAAAACTATGCTAAATATTAAATTGATAATGAGAATAATATACTTTGATGATTTTGATACTCAGAAATTTTTGAATGTAGAACAAGTAAAAATTAGACTAGATATATATTTTGGATTAGTCACCTAATTCTAGAAATTGTACCTCTATAATAGTAGACACTTTCATCGACATGAGAGGATTGCATCGATACTAGTGTCTAACTCAGAAAGTGTATAGTATAGAATAATTAAACTAGATGTGACAACTTATATGATTATGGGTTCTATGTTACCTTTGCTCTAGTGCATTCATATCTAGGTCATGGATTGTCACTTTGTATAAAATAACAAAACCCTATTTTTTCATCTTCATGGTGGCTATGGGAAAAATGGGTTAGTGGGAACATGGTGTCGAAATAACTCAAAGACCCATATATTAATGAGCACTACCTACATATCCAATAATCTAAAGATATCTTCAAAATCATGTAGTTCTCCTCTACATGTTGACTTGCATGTGAATCATGCAATGTGTGATAAATAAGTACAATAATGACCTAGTTTGTAACCTAGAAAATATATCTCTTATGATGATCCTTCAGTATTTTAGACCTATATATGTGTTTTCCATATGAATCATATGGAAATAAGAGAAAATATGGAATCTTTGATCACTTGAGTGCTTGATAGATTGATTTGGTAAGTTGTCTTGGTATTTTTAGGTCTTTTCTAGGTTGGGAATTAATGAGAGTTGATCTTGTATTTATACCAATCCCTTCAAAGAATATCTCACATTAAATCACTTAGGATAACCATAGGAATATCTTTAATTTTTAAATTAGATGACTTTAGGGAATTGGACACTTATGTAAGAATAGGACACTTTCACAATGCAAGTGTCTGATTGGGATGCAAATGTTTGGGTAGTTGGAAAATAGGGGCATGTTTAAAACCTATAGAGATGGAAGATGAACATTTTTATAATTTTTTGGTCAAGATATAAGTTTTGAGTCATCATAATAACATTGGTTAGACTAAAATATAAGTAATTAGGCATAGAAAGATAGTGTATCCTAGCCTTTTGGCAATAGAAAAGGTCTAGAAGCTAAAGGAACACCCATAATATGTATTTACTAAGTGTACAAGACTGAGGTGTTATATAATTCAAACATAATGTATATAACTTCATTGATAATTATTTTATCTCTTATTCAAACATTCTTCTATCCCTTGGATTTATTTTTCACTTTGGGCACTTGCTTTCTTAAAATTTCAAACTGATTCAAAAAATCCAAAACATTTATCTTATAAAGCTTTCAATACACATTCTCTATGGCATAACTATCATACTTTAGATTTATATTGAACTTACATGATCACATATATCTAATCCTACACTCTTTAAGAAAAAACATAGTTTCTTTCCCATTGGGAGCATGTGCACTCTTATCTATATCAATCATTAATATGACTTATTTACACATCATTGGGGGTATTTTCCTAACCTTCTGTCTTACTACAGTATGTTTTATCACCTTGTTATAGATTGTTTGAATCCCTCTCATTTCTTGTATTTTCAAATAATTACTTATTATCACTTTTTAAAATATTTTTAGTTCAAATATTTCAAAATTCTAAAAAAATCATATATCAAAAAATTCAAAAATGTTGTATCTGTCAAAATTTTTAAAAAATCAAAATATTTTCAAAAATTTAAAATTAAGACCTACAAATATTTAAAAATGTTGTTAGTTTAATGTAAACACTAAATTAGTATCACTTTCATGTCAAAATTATAATTAAAACAAATTCATCTAGTGTATTGTAATGCCTTCTCAAACTTGGAAAAAATGTAGAAACTCAATTGTAATCACTTCCATGCCTAAATTACAATTAGAACACTTCTAAAAATAATGCACAGACCATTAGAACACCCAAATTAGTCCACACACTTGACATGTATATTATGAAATGTATTGGTGTATCTCTGATTGGGGCAATACACTATACACAATCATCAACTTACTCTAATTCATCTTGAGTCAAATTGTGACTTTGTAAGAATTTTTTTTGGATTAATTAGGTTGAACAATTAGTTCAAATTTCAAAGTTTCATAAATCACCTAGAAGCTATCATGATTAATTGTCCCATCAAATCAAATAAAATGACTAAGAAAAAAATACATAGAAATTGGCTAATTTCTTATTATGAAATATTCAAATATTCAACAAATATATAAATAGTGACATCATCATGACATTACTCAAAAATTTGTCAAAAATTAACATAAATGCAAGGGAATATCAAAAAATTAAATCCATACCTAATAAACCTAGACCCAAACCCTAAATATTAATGGCATTAATTACCCAAATTGGAATAAATTTTGGACACACATCTTGATCTTGATCTAAAAACCACAATCAATATGACAAATGTATAAATACAAGGGTCATTTTGTAGACGCTATTTCTAAATTATATAGCACTGTAGTCTTATACATTTGGAAAATACATATCATATATGTACCTTCAACTTTTAGACCATTCCCACTACCAAAAAGCTCACATACACTATATCTCTATGCATATTGCTTATCTCTTATCCTAACAAATGTTATTATGATGACTCAAACCTTGTATCATGTTTTAAATGTTATAAACCTACTTATCATATATCTCTATAAATTATATATCTCTATGTATTTTTCAATTTCTTAAACATTTGCATCCTAATCAGACACCTATGTCAAATAAATTGTCCCTACCCTAATACAAGTGTCCAATGCCTTAAAATAATTCAATTTGTAAATGAAACATATTACTATGGTTAACCTAAGTGATTTAATGTGAGATATTACCTAAATAAATTGATATATACATAATATCAACCCTCATTCATTCCTCATCTAGCTACTCCTTACCTACTCACAAAGCAATTTACCAAAAGGCATTTGATCAATCACTCAAATGAGTAAAGATTCTCTATTTTCTCCAATTTCCATATCAGTCATAGGGACAACATATATATAGGTCTAAAATAATTAAAGGAGAATCCCATGAGCCACATTTTCTAATTTATAAGTTAAGGAACTCCATGTACTTCCTTATCACACATTGCATGATAAACACTCAAGCCCACACATAAAGGATAAATACATAAGTCTAAGTCCCTCTTCAGAGTATTAGACATGTAGGAAATGGTCATTAATAGAAGGGTCTTCAGGGTAGCTTGACACTATGTTCCCCCTAACCCATTTTTACCATAACTAATATGAAGATGAAGAACTAGGGTTTTATCATTTGACAAGGAGTGACAATCCATGACCTAGATCTAAATAGACTAGAGCGAAGGTAACATAGAACCTAAAACTATTTAGGTGGTTGCATCTAGTTTCAATAAGTATTTTATACTACACACCTATGCCCAAGTCAGACATAAGTTTTGTTGTAACCATCCTAGGGTGATGTAAGTGTCTATGGCTATAGAGGTATAATTTTTAGAATTAGGTGATTGATCCATAATCTAGATCCAACCTATTCCCTTCCGTTCCATAACTAGATATGTATTAGCATCAGAACTATTTAAGTGTCTTATTTTAATTATCATTTCAATATCTAGCATATAATTACTTTCTATTTTTAGCATATCTCAACATAATAAATTTAGTATGTATTTGTTTGAGTTTTATAATTAATTGGCCTATTTTAGAGATATTCTACCATCCTTGTGCCCTAGGCTATCTATACCCTTTTAACCCTAGATTCCCTAATCTAATTTTAGATTTAAACATATTTAAGTAAAATGACCATGTTTTTGAGTGAAAATAAACTCTGTGTAAATCTAAAGGAAGGATTCATAATTAGACCATTTTATTCTATTTTATTTAGGTTAAATCGTGTGCAAGCTAGGGGGATGCTACATAGATGAAGACTTCAAGGCTATAATATTAGGCTCAACACACCATTAATACATCTTGGAATGAATGTCCATAAAGAAGGTATAATCAATTTTTATTGTGTTTTTTATTTAACTTTGCTTCTTATACATTGTCTAAATTGAGGGATTATGCTTGTAGTCATATAAAATGTGAAAATTGGTAGATTGAGTGTGGCTTATGACACCCAACCCATAGGTCCTTCTTGCTTGATCTCATGACCCTTCTAGACACCTTTTCACTGATTCTCAATCATCTATAGCCCTTCAAATAGTGATTCCAATTCCTCAAATCAAAATTTTCCATGACAAATCCATCCCCCCAAGTCCTATACATTGAAGAAAATAGCACCATACTTGGACTATCACGCCAGACCTTAGGGTGTCCATTTTTGGCACTCCTATCCAAGTGCATTTTTACTACCAATAATCATTTCCTTATAGTTTCTATCCTCCTTTTTATCAGCCTAACACAAATACAACCCATGAACAATAAATCTCTATAAAATCCCATTCAAAGTTCATTTATAAGGGGTTGGAAAATATCATAAAGCAAGAAAGAATACAAGTGAGAATACTTAGACATATTTCCCTATTTTCTACATACAACCATCTAATACAGCTATAAGCTTATTCAAATTCTTACACCAATCCCTAGCCACCTCAAACATACCTATTTTTAACATTTTGCATCTTCATACACATAATTACACAAATCACATCAAGTGGGAGAACTACATATGGCTTTATCCCTTTTTAGAGTATTGGTATGTAGGCAGTGTGCCCATACAAGGTGTGTGGATACACGTTTAGTGTATCTTACACACACTAACCCCCCTCATTCTCAAAAAGTTTGTCAAAGTATTATGGAGTCTAGGATTTGAAGACTAAATCAACTCTACAAAGAGTTCTATAAACATCTAACATCTAAAATTTCATAGGTAGGCTCACACAGAGACAATGTACAAAAACCCAAAAGCTTAGGTCTCTTAAACAACAATGATAGAAGAAGACTATAACATCAGACCTTAGGGTGTCCTATATTGGTGCTCCTATCCTTTCATGAAATGAAGGCTAGAGCTTAATTTGAGACATTATCCTAGTCTTGCATAGTGAATTTCAGACCCTATCTTAACCATCTCAATCTATTTTTAACTAAGTCTTATTTTCTCTACATCTATTACTATTTTTAAAAAGGTTAAAAACATAGTTAAATTATACAAATTAGAAGCTTAATTATTGTAATATTATTTACTAATTTAATTAGCTCAGACCCTTAAATAAAATAGGAATAGGACTCTAATATTCCCAAAAAATTTAAATCATTCAGTGAATCTAACTTACTTCACTTGCACATAAAAACCCTAAAAACCCTAGTGTAAATTTCTTGTTGAATTCTCCAATATTTTTCTAATTTTTTACTTTAATATTTAAATAAAAAATTCAATTTTTAAAATTCCATAGTAATTTTTAAAAAATTATTTTCTTCCAAACCCTAGTTGCATACACTAGGTCCTTTCAAATCAAGCATTTTCTAATATTTTTTTGATTTTTTACCTGAATATTTAAATAAAAAATTCACATTAAATTTTAGAATTCCTTAGTAATTTAAAAAATATATCATTATTGAAAACCCTAGTTTCATACAATAGATCCTTTCAAATCAAAAAATTTCCAATATTTTTTTGATTTTTTACTTGCATAATTAAATAAAAAATAACATCAAATTTTAAAATTCTATAGTAATTTTTAAAATTCCATCATAATTTTAAAATATATTATTTTCCTCCAAACACTAGTTGCATACACTAGGTCCTTTCAAATCAAACATTTTTTAATATTATTTTGATTTTTTACCTGCATATTTAAATAAAAAATTCACATTAAATTTTAGAATTCCTTAGTAATTTTTTTAAAATATCATTATTCAAAACCCTATTTTTATACACTATATCCTTTCAAATCAATAATTTTCTAATAATTTTTTGATTTTTTACTTGCATATTTAAATAAAAAATTAGTGTCAAATTTTAAAATTCTATAGTAATTGTAAAATTTTATTTTTTCTTCCAAACTCTAGTTGTATACACTAGGTCCCTTTAAATCACATTTTTTCCAATAATTTTCTAATTTTTTACTTGCATATTTAAATAAAAAATTCATTTTAAAATTTAAAAATTCCATAGGAATTTTACAAATATGAATTTTTCAAAACCCTAGTTGCATATACTAGGCCCCATTACTTGTGAGGTATCACCTTACATCTAAAATTAGATCTCGCATAAAAACAATAGATGGATCTCACTTATTTAAATATATTTATTACATTTATTGCAAATAATAAGGAGACCATACTTGGTCCTATCATGTACATAAATGATGAATTTTACAATATGTTAGTACAAAGTTTCATTCTTTGCATTTCATGCTTACTTTTCATAATATGGGATGACATTAAGAGAGTTATTATTAAACACATTAAAATACCTCTTGCCTCACCTCCCTTGGGGCCTTTATCCCATGCCGATTTATGTTCCATGGTCCACTTTACTCTTCCCTAGGTCACTACCCATCACCGAAGATCCCAATTGACACCCTTTGTCCCTCCACCACCTCGACCTATCAATTATCTTCACTCTCCTCCCATATCCACTACTAATCCTATGAAGATAGTAGATAACGTGATTAGAGATGTTACTTAATGTGATACCATGTATCCACCATATACTCAAGAGCCCCACCACCCTCCCTCTTATTCTTTCCCATTCTAGGACCAACATAACTATATAAGCATATATGCACAAGGCATATGATATTGTTGATTAGTTGTGAAACACACTAGCTAAGATTTCCATGTTAAAACTTCTTTAGAAAGCTAATGTGTTCAAGGACATTCTATATCAGGTACTCACTCAAACTTCTATGTCTATCAATTTAGAGCCTTCTTAATTTTCATTAGTGGTCAACACATTAAAAATTATAGAAGATGTTATTTCTTTTGATCGTGAGGATATACCATCTTAGATAATTATTGATCAAAATTTACCACTATTCATACAAGTTCAAGTTAAACCAATGCAGTTAAGAGAGTTCTAGTTGATAGTGGTTTCAGACTTAATATATGTTATATTACATTCTTATAGACCATGGGCATAGATATGGCATCCATACAAAAATCATATAATAATATTAGAGGATTTGATGATATACCATGATAGACATTGGGCACCATTACTTTAAATAGCATGGTAGGGCTAGAAACCCTCTCTACATAGTTTTGAGTCATGTTAGGTCCTCTTCATTATAATATTTTACTTGGATGACCTTGGATAAATGCCATGGGAGTGGTTCCTTCTACTCTTCATCGATGTGTTAAGTTGCTCCATGAAGGATACTTACAAATACCTAGTAGATAACCAACCATTCAACTATTATCAAATTATAGAGTCATCTTCAACTATTTCACCAAATGGGACACCTCATATCATAGTTCAGTCACCACCTCATCACATTTCTCTTGATTAGATATATACATATGAGGTAGGAGAGACTAGCACATCTACCACTCCTTTAATTATAGTTATGTCCTCAACTCTAAATACTCAACCAATCATATCAGCTTCAATAGTTCTAGTTACTCCATCAGTTATAGTTCTTACACTTATACATTCACTAATAATAGTTCTAGCAATACCAGTTGATTCTACAATTACAGTTACTCCAATAGTTATAGATACTATCACAGTACCACCATCTTCTACTACTATAGTGGATGAGACTCTCATATCATAGTTACCCCTTATGGTAAATTTTGAGTTACCATATGTAAATGATATTGATATAGATTCACAAGCTACTTCAAATGATGATACGACACCCACACTCATAGATGACTATTTGTGTTGATTGAAATTTACACCAATTGGCCCAAAAGAGTACCAAGATGACTCTAGAGATCTCATTACACATCCTATGTCATTCTTAGCATCTTGCACTACACTCTCAGGGCACACTCCACATTCATAACCACAAATAAATTACTTGGCACATATAGTTCACATGGTTATCTCTATGTATATAGAGCTAGTCATTCAGATTTAGGAAAGTAACACAACATCAACCATTGATTATACTACAAATGTTACTTGATCATGTATTAATCACACTACCTATAATATGACACATATATATTAGAAAGTTATCACAAAAATATGGTTGCTCATTTTGTCTCTTTCATAGGATCACAAGCCATGATACAAACTCATGTACAACTTTACAATAGAGATTGGATAAAGTATAGGTTTAGGGTATTCTTTAGATTACACTAGCACTAGCTACACCACTTCTACTGAAATTATCTAATACTAGAACCAAACATCCCAAAGGAAACTCAACATCCTCACTACTAGATCAACCTTTAGTTTACTATTGATAGGATGAGACCATTACAAGTGATCAATATTCAACTACTCCAATAACATAGATCTTAATGATATTTGAGGAGATGGCCACCATGAATATAGAATCTACAACATATGATGATACTTGTAATGATGATCTTGGGGCATTTGATGATGGCTGTGATCCCTTCCTCCATATCCATCCCTAATGAGCTCCATCCTTGGACCTTTACCCCCTCTAGCCTAGTCTTTTACATCATTGTGTACATATTACTTATTTTTAATTACTTGTATATAACTTCCTTTCAATTACTTGTACATAATTTCTAAGTTTTTCTTGTACATAATCTTCTTATGATTGATTGTACATAGCTCAAAATATCAAAAAAATCCAAAAACATTCAAAATTTAGAAATATAAAAACATTCAAACAACTCAAAAAATACTTAAAACATTTCAATTATATGCATTATCCATGCTTTACATTTCTACTACAATACTAGACTCACATTTGCTATTCTATCCTATTGTTTGTCAATTTATCTACATTACCATGCTTCACTTGATCTTCTTTGAGTGTGTACAGTGACATCTAAATAATTGATTGCTTCACTATACCCATTGAGATGGCATCCTACTTTTACATTTGAGACACATATTGATATATCTACCCACTGGGGGCATCTTCTACATGACTATACCATCCAGGTTATGTCATTCCTACACCACTAGTTATTATGTTGACGTAAAATAATTAATATCTTACACAAATTAATCTATTGATACTCACTAGTATATAAAACTTATGTATTTATTAACATATACCTATTCTTGTACTACATGTCTTGTATACTTTCATTTCTTGCTTTGATTAGTTAGATATGATTGTATTTCTAGCATTTACATGCTTTCCTTTCTTGCTTTGTGTAACTAGATGTGATTACATTTCTTAGTTCTTGCTTTGTTTCCTAAATGTGCCTTAGGACATTTTCAAATAGATTTTGGTTCTATTCTTGTGTGTACCTTAAGACATTTACCAATGTCCTTTGTTTTTACTCTTCTATGTGTCTATGGCCCTTATGTTAACCTTCATTATTTAAATTGAATGTGTATATGGAATTTGAACATGCCTTGTATGCTTGATTTCTAGTTTAAATGACATGTGCCCATGTTCCTTGTTTACGTGGCCCCTTGGCCACTCTTGTATGTTTCTTTCCTTGCATGCTTGTTTCTTGATTTACTTCTCAATTGTTTATAATGCCATGATCCACATCATGCATTATCTTAATTTCTTAGATGTCATGATGGACATCATGTTCCATCCCTCCTTAATAATTTACAACTAAAAACTAACAACTAATCAAACTTTCAATTATAGTTCATTATATCACACATGCTATTACATTTTTATATCTATATAGGCATACCCCTATTGATCTAAAACTCTCCATTACAAACCATGCTATATCTTGAGATATCTTGTCATTTATCATTACTATATCATGTATTCTCAGAGTATAACACAATTTTAAGGCTCTTTCTTTTGAGGATAGTCAATGTATGGTATTTATTCAGACCTTTAGAAGAGGGGGAAATAAACAAGGGTTTTGTCATAGAAATCAGAGCTCTTATCGATCAAAAAATTAGCATTTAGAACACCTAAAACAATAACTACAATTCAAACTAGGCAGAATAAACCAAACAAATAGTGACGATGATAGAATAGTCATCAAAATTAGCTCAGGACAATAGCACCAAGATTGGAATATAATTCCAGATAGTAGGGTGTCTATTTTTGGTGCTCCTATAAAAAAAACTATATTTTTTTCAAAAATAGGTAGAAAAGTAAGCTCATCTATAGTTTTGCACATACAAACTAGTTCAAATTTAGTAGTTTTAGTATAATTTTTATTAGACAATATAGATATAGGGGAAATCATTAATGACATGATGGATCTCACTTCTAGTTTCAAATTAGGAAGTTGGTATAAATTCTAGATCAGAAGCCATATTTTAGATACTAGTGATTGGGGACAATGTGTATGGCACATTTGACTTTTCTTCTTTCTAAGTTCAGTATATTACCCAAGAATTCTCAATAGTTGCATGCCTTATTCCATTTGTAGGTGGTTGACATCATTTCAAAGTGGTTTTCATACAATCCTAACCTCCACATTTATGAGTGTGTTCCACATAAGCCTATTTATTAGTTTTGGAGTGGCTTTCATAAAAGCCTAATCTTAACCTTTTTCAAGTTGTCCAAGATTGGCCTAGTTTTCAATACACATTCAACTATCCACACCACATTATTAGATTATAGAGCATTCATAGGATTTAAGATCGATCCCATATGACACACATTCATACTAGTATTAGTTTATAGATTCACTTCATGGGGCAATGATGAAGCCAAAGGACTAGATAGCCTTTGTATTCTTGAGCCACCTACTTAGATGGATTAGACACACAATACAAACATTGATTAACACACACATGATCACATAGCTTCACTTAGTGGGTGATGATGGAGCCAAAGGTCCAGTGTTTTCATTCTTGAGCCACTCTTGGGTAATTGAGAACTTATCTCTATTCACAATATTACTTTTGGTACATTACATACCCAACATTACTCAGCATCATCCAACATCACTCATCATCACAATAGGTTTTATATTAGTTAACGTACCCAATGAGGTATGTTCTTTCCTTGTTCTTTTTTTCTCTCTTACCCAGCTTTGTATGTTCTTATTTTAGATATAGCATATATAGTAAGAATTAATATTAAATTTATTTTCTCTTACAAATTTACACTTCACAACATGCTCTCTCTATGCACACCTAACATCACATGCTTCACCCTTGTAGGTAAGTTTAGGTATGCTTTCTATTTTTCTTTTATCCTAATATTTCACTTTGCTACATCACTAGCATAAAGGGGGGGGGAATGTAGTCATATAAAATGTCAAAATTGGTAACTTGAGTGTGGCTTATGACACCCAACCCATAGGTCCCTCTTACTTTCTCTCATGACACTTCTAGGTACCTTTTCACTGATTCCTAGTCATATGTTGCCTTTCAAACAATGATTCCACTTCCTCTAGCTAGATTTTCCCATGAAAAATCCATCCCACTAGGCCATATACCCTTAAGACAATAGTGCACAAATTGGACTATAGTGTTAGACCCTAGGGTGTCCATTTTTGGTGTTCCTATCCAAGTGTATTTTTACTACCAATGGTCATTTCCTTCAAGTTCCTATCCTCCTTATTGTTATCCTAATGAAAATACATTAAAACCATGACCAATATATCTCTATAAAATCCCATTCAAAGTTCATTTAGAGGGGGTTTATAAATATCACAAAGCAATCAATAATACAAGCAAGATTACTTAGGTATATTTCCCTATTCTCTACATACAATCATCATATACAACCATAAGCTTATTCAAATCCCTACACCAATCTATAGCCACCTTAAGCACACTTAGTTTTATCATTTTCCATCTTCATACACACAATTTTACAAAGCATATCAAGTGGGAGAACTACATATGGCTTGATCCCTCTTTGGATTATTGGTATGTAGGCAACGTGCCCACACAAGGGGTGTGGATACAAGTTCAGTACATCTTACACACACTAACCCCACCTCTTTCTCAAAAATTATTTCAAAGCATCATGGAGTCTAGGGTTTAAAGACTAAATTATATCTACAAGGATTTTCATAGACATCTAACATCTAAAATTTCATAGGTAGGCTCACATAGAGATAATGAATAAAACCCAAAAAGCTCAAGTCTCTTGGATAATAGCAGTAGAATAGGATTATAGCATTGGACCCTAGGGTGTCTTATTTTGATGTTCCTATCTTTTCATGAAATAAAGGCTAGAGCTTGATTTGTGACATTGTCCCAGTCCTTCATAGTGAATTTTATATCTTGTCTCAGCCTTCTCAGTCTATTTCTAGCTAAGTATTATTTTCTCCACATCTATTACTATTTTTAAAAAGGTTAAAAACATAGTTAATTTATACAAATAAGTAGCTTAATTATTGTAATATTATTTACTGATTTAATTAGCTTGGACCCTTTACTAAAATAGGAATAAGACTCCAATATTACCAAAAAAGTTAAATAAATGCTTTATAAGTTATGTTTGTTAAGTGTTTTATGTTTTATTTTGACACACTAATATGCAATAATCTCTATTTTAATCATGATATAAACTTACCTCTTTATATATGTTATATATTTCATGTTAAGTAGATAATATGTTTTAGTTCTCAATACACAATGCTTTTTCAAGAGTTATGTCAGTGTGATACATAACATACTATTACATGGTTTTTTGATGTTGAGTATCACTTGTTAACCCAAAACATTAATAAATTGGGGGCATCTCTTATTTATCCATGAAAATTTCAATAGGTTATATATATCCACCTATCTGCATGTTGAGATGTATATCATAAAATGTTTTACAAATAATTCATACTTTAAATTATGATACATGGATGTGATACTTGTTAATAATGACATTGATATATATGATTGATGTAGAATAGTCTCATTTGCTCTATTCTTCCTTTTACATTCTTACTTTAATACATGATAAGAGAGATCTTTCTTTTTCTCTAATTGAATGTGGCCCTTGGCCTTATATTTGTAGCATATACACGTTCTTTCTTGTATAACATCATCATGTCATTTAAGTGTGGCCCTTGGCCTTGTGTGTTTATACAACATTCACATGTCCTTTGTATTTGGCCTTTGGGAATTGAAAGATCCCAAACTAAATTTGGACACACAAAATATATAGGTTCTTACAAGACAAAGATATAAATATGATTATTTGCCTTTAGAGAATGCTGATACAAAAATATATTGCCCAGATTTACTTCAACAGTGAATAATAAAAAATTACAGTACATAGCTATATTATAGAGGGTATAATGAAGCCCAAATAAGCAAGAACCTGGAAGTATGCATAAATCTGGACGCTGTGTGAAAACACAGTCACCGACGTTGGTTCCTCTGCTGACATCGGTCGATACACTACCACCGTCGATTGTATGGTGGTGATCTCTGCCTGCTTGTGACTGCCTTATTGTCGATGTCGATTGCTGATTGGCTGATGTTGGTCTATCTGCTGATGCCAGTCACTTATCTACTGATGTCGGCCTATGTAATACCCTACGGCCTGCAACTGTGAACTGTGCCCTTCTCTTTTTTGAATCTATTGGTACAGCATGGTACCGATCTGTATAGATTCCATACCAAACCTGATCTGAAGATATAAATATATAAATCTTAAATCAAATCTAAAATACCTGAAAACCTCTGCATATGCTGAACCCCTGATTTACCTAGTGAATGTCCTCTGAAGCTCTAGATTTGATCAATATGCACAACCTAAATTTCGTCACGAATCCACCCCTAAAAAGTGTTGGGTTTTCATCCAACTCTTCTCCAATCTACTGAAGGTTTGCATCCTCAGAGATTTTAGTTGAATCATAGATTCAAGCTTCACAATACTCAGAATATTTTAGCAACAAAAGATATTCCAATTGCTTTGCCCTCAACTTATTTTAAAGGCTCTCAGGAAACTTCTAGAAGAAGTTAACTTTATTTTATTATGCTATTTTATTTATTTCCATAATAATTAAATTAATTAATTAAAGTTATCCTTTTGAAGCAATCTTATTTTTTGGACAACTTAAATTAATTAAATTAATTAAACCATTTTAACAAAAATTTGGGCACATTACAGTCCTCCCTTCCTGGAGATTGCTTGTCCTCAAGCAATGTGCTCCTGATACCCAACACCAACTTCCTGGATCCCATATTATTCTCAAAAATTTGTAAACTCTTCTATCAGAAACACCATGCTGGAAAACATCTGTGACTACATTCTCCTTTTTTCTCCTAGAGAGGAGTGTGATAATCCTTAATATGTATTTAGCAAATTCACCATCACATACCTTAGACTTAGAAAAGGGCCGTTGTGCTACTCTGATTATCAAACTCTCACAATCCCCATAAGGATGTTGACTTATAATTGGAAAGGAAAATGCCCTGTAACATATAGAATTATTTATCACATCACCTATAAAATGAGACTCCATCCTGTGAGATGACCCCTCCTTAGGTCCTCCATCTTATGCTGCCTTCAAGATAATCTTCCCTCCCCTAAAAAGGAATTCTAACTGCATAAGGTGGTGATCAATAATGTAGCGCCCAATACCCTGTAACCACTGCATGCCCAAGACCACATCATAATCCTCTAAAGGAAACACATAAAAATCATTGGTCAGAGTGTAATCCCCCATCTGAATGCTAAGATGTGGAATCCATTTGGTACAACCCAAAACTACACCATCTGCCACCTTTACCCCAAAACCACCAAACTTCTCATACCGTAATCCACGCCTTCCCACTAGCTTCCAGTTAATGAAGTTATGTGTAGCACCTGTATCTACCAAGCTCATGACCCACTTACCCTTAAGTGTACCTTTCAACCGAAAGGCATGAAAGTTAGGATAACTGGAGAGGGTAGCCATAATTGCTTTGGCTGATGCCAAAGGCTCTGGGGTATCTAACTCCAACTATGTCTAAACCTACTCAATATTATCCTTAATGTCTATATCAGGAACCTCCTCATCTCCACACTCAGAAGTTACCTCAATCAAATGAACCTTTCCTTTACCCATGTAACGGTGTCCTGGTTCCCATGGATCTTTGCAGGAAAAACATAACTTTTTCCTCCTCAAGTCATTCCTAGTCTCCTAATTCATCCAAGGATTTATAGAGGATGACCCTTCTTTATTTTGTGGTGCGTTGGCCTTATGTATAGGCTGAGAGTCCGTGGCTATTTTTTTATCACCCTGATAAGAAGTGGGAATAGTATCCAGTCTCAATGTCACGTCAATGGCATCCTTAAGAGTGGCTGGTTGGAAAGCATGTACCAGTCCCTTAAGTCTATCCTGTAATCCTTCAATAAATAACATCACACTCTATCTCTGAGGCATATCAGGTACCATAACCACAATATGCTGAAACTCATTAATATAAGTTTCTACATGACCACTCTGTCTAAGATGAGCCAACTCCCTGTAGTAAAGTTTTGTATCCTTACGGTCAAACTGTGCAATAAGTCTCTCAGTGAACTCAGCATAGGAGTGAACTAAGGCGTGATCCTGGGTGACCAATCCATGGTGCCACCAATCATATGCAATCCCCTCTAAATGCAACACTGCAAACTGAATGGCCTCATGCTCAGGCATGGGCCTCAAAGAAAGATATATGTCCAACTTGTGGACCCAAGCTCTTACACTAGTCTTTCCAAAGCCATTATATGAAGCCAATGTAATCTTCCCCGTAGCTCTATTGAGGTCATGATTATGCTACTGCTGTGGTGGTCTATTACCCCGATCTCCCCTGAATCTGGCTGTGTCTCTACGCTGTGCACAATACTGGGGAAAAGGAAAAACCTCCCTAACCTCTGGGGGTAAAGCTCTCCACTCTACTGTGGCTACCAAAACAGACTCTTGGAACCCCATCTCTGGTGGATCCACCTATACTGGTTGTCCACCTAGTACAAACTGAGGCAGTAATGGTCTATTTGGAGTAGGTGCATGATGATGATTTCGCCTAGAGGAATGACAGGAGCTCCCCACTGAAGAATGGGAATGGTGACTATGTTGATTGGACTGATGGGTATGATGATTGCCTGTCACTAAAACTGATCTATTCCTTTTACCTCTGTGTCTATCCACCTCTAAATGCTCCATGGTATCATGTAATCGGTCTAGAGCCTAAACAATCCTGGGTTGGGTAGTGATGAGGGTCCTCATCATCTCTCTTTCTACCTCATCCTTGTTTCTATGGGCATTCCTCTATTCTTCGGCCATGATAGGTTCCTATCCTAAACCCAACTCTTGCTCGTACTGAGCTCTACTACGTGTAAAATATCTATGGCTTCTATCAAATCTTCTAGGATGCATAGAAATAAAATATATTTACCCCTACAGGATGGTAAGATGCATGGCTCTGATACCACTGAAAGATCTCAAACTAAATTTGGAGACACAAAATATATAGGTTCTTACAAGACAAAGATATAAATTTGATTATTTGCCTTTAGAGAATGTTGATACAAAAATATATTGCCCAGATTTGCTTCAACAGTGAATAATAAAAAATTATAGTACATAGCTATATTATAGAGGGTATAATGAAGCCCAAATAAGAAAGAACCTAGAAGTATGCACAAATCTAGATGCTATGTGAAAACACAGTCACCGACGTCAGTTCCTCTACCGACGTCAGTCGATACACTACCGCCATCGGTTGTCTGGTGGTGATCTCTGCCTGCTGGTGACTCTGCCTGTGACTACCTGACTGTCGATGTCGGTTGCTGATCAGCCGATGTTGGTCTATCTGCCGATACTGGTCACTTATCTACTGATGTCAGCCTATGTAATACCCTGTGGCCTATAATTGTGAACTGTGCCCTTCCCTTTTCTGAATCTATTGGTACGGCCTGGTACCGATCTGTATAGATTCTGTACCAAACCTGATCTGAAGATATAAATATATAAATCTTAAATCAAATCTAAAATACCTAGAAACCTCTGCATATGCTGAACCCCTGATTTACCCAGTGAATGTCCTCTGAAGCTCTAGATCTGATCAATATGCACAACCTAAATTCCGTCACAAATCCACCCCTGAAAAGTGCTGGGTTTTCATCCAACTCTTCTCCAATCTATTGAAGGTTTGCATTCTCAGAGATTTTAGCTGAATCACAGATTCAAGCTTCACAATACTCAGAATATTTTAGCAACAAAAGATATTCCAATTGCTTTGCCCTCAACTTATTTTAAAGGCTCTCAGGAAACTTCTAGAAGAAGTCAACTTTATTTTATTATGCTATTTTATTTATTTCCATAATAATTAAATTAATTAATTAAAGTTATCCTTTTGAAGCAATCTTATTTTTTGGACAACTTAAATTAATTAAATCATTTTAAGAAAAATTTGGGGACATTACAGGAATTATGTGTGAAATTCTATATAAATTACATGACATTGTGTGACATTTCTTGTAATTTCATTTCTTGTTACTATGGTGCCATGATTCATATCATGCATTATTTTTTATTTTTAATCTTGTTCCATGATACATATCATGCACATGTTGCTTATGTGATTTAACATTATATCTATCTAATGCATGTTTAATATAAAATTCAATGATATATTAAATATTATGACACAATCCAATTCAAAAGTTCATATAGATTACATCTTTCTCATATTTAATTCACTTTTTAGATTAGTGACTTATAGTCATCTCAAAATAAAGGCATCACAATGGGTTTGCCTTGAGAATTCAAGACTTGTGAGAAAAAAAAAAGATTTATGAAAAAATACACTTATTAAATTTAAAGATGATCCAACATTTTTATATTATGGGGGAAATGCCAAGCATGTGCATTCATTGTTACACTTATAAGTTACACATTTCAAATAGTTACAAATTACAATTTTCAAACGTTATAAATTTAGTTGGCATTCAATATCAATTAATTATAGATACAAGGGCATGATATTCATTCATGTTCATGTTTATAAATGGAAATTTAAAATTTTGAAAGTTTTAAAGTACAATTTTTTAAATAGAATCTAGATCCATCTGCAATGATGTGTTTCATTTTCTCTCAAGTTACCCACGCAATAGTTTAGTGACTCTCAACGTCTTTTTTTGCACTTTTTATATTATAATGAGACACATTTGGTGGTTATACCCTTAAAATATTTTATAAATTATTCTACATATTCAGATGAGATTTGGCACATACAATATTTCTAACTCAAAGTATTTCATTGGTTTTTAAATTGAGAATTAATCACTCTCAATTCACCATATGTTGGACATTTCTCTAAATGCCTTAACAAGGGGACACTAATTTATCCATTTTGAAGTTAAAAACCAATTATATTTCATAATATTACATGTGTATACTTTTATTGACCTCTTTTTAAATTTCAAATTTAAAATTTTTAGTATTTTAAAATATGGGCAATAATTACTCTCAGTGGCATTGTTGCAAGTTTTGTATTAAGGAAGCTTTCACAATCAAGCTTCACATCAAAATAAAAATTATGTACACACACTTAGGTTTTAATCTCATTTACTATAATAATTTAAATTCACTATATCACTATAATAAAGTGGGGGAAAATGTAGACACTCAAAATTAATCATTTAGTGTTTGAAAATGTTTAATGTTAACATCCTTACCTTACTTTATCTATTTTCCATTATGTTAACTTGAAATATCTATAGGGAAATTAATTATTATTAAAACTAAATTTTAAACACATAAAACATCATTAAAACATAATTAAAACATCAATTTATCCTTATAGACTCTTTTCAGCTAGATCTTAGTAGTCTCTATCCTTCTAGGAAAAGACTGCACTAGATAGATAGGACTCCACTATGACCTTGTCCACTAGTTGGGTCTTGTCCCTGACACTTAATGGTAAATTTTTAAATTAAATACATTTAATTTTACACCTCTTTAAATTTTATTAATGTTATTTAATTAAAACATTTCAAATTTTTTTCTATATAAGCACATTAACGCCTCTCCAAACACATCTATAAATCACTTGGCAATTCTACTACACACCAAGGAAAATAACAATATTATTTCCAATTCCAATTTTAATTTATTCTAATAGTCACAGACCAATTTTGAAGTCATTTTATTATAGATAAATGTCACTCATTATCATAAATTCAAAATAATTTATCTAGTTGCATTCATATAGCAAAATTAAGATTCATGCACTCACTCCAAGAGGGAGAACTACATCATCCTGAGGCCATTTTGGACTATTAAGACAACACTCAATTTACATAGAATTTTAAGAATATAAATCAAATATTCCCATAACCCTCTTCCCCCATTTTTTAATTTTTTTATGTTTTTTTATTATGTAAGAGCTAGGGCTTTGGTTTTGTAAGCCTTCTATACATCAGATTAGCATACATAGTCAAACAATAAACCCTCAGACAAATTTGGGTACCAAAATCAAAATATCAATCAAGGCATGGCCAAAATAAATAAACAAGGCCATAGTGTGGCCTTATCCTCCTATAATGACCTTATTTTATCACAATTTAAATTTATATTTATAGATGTGACATAGTTCATAGGTCTTTTCAACTGGTTTCCATCTATAGTCAGCTTGCATAAATCAACAATAAATCAAATCCATACTAGGTTTGCATATATTTTATCAATTAAATATTTATTTAACCTAGCATTTTATATGTATGGAGGTTACCTATAAGGTTAAGAGTATATAAATGTATAAGCATAAGGGTGATAAACAAATATATAACAGGCTTATTAATTTACAAAATTAGATAAAAAATATTTTAAATTTATAATATTGAGATATGTTAAAATAAAAAGTGCAAATATTGATTGATATTGAAATAAATATAACAAAAGAGTAATTATTTGGTTTAATATGTACATGGAAATCTAGGAAAAAACAAGCTAGAAATGATATGGATCAGTATTTTGGAATAGTCATCAAATTTTAGAATTTTACACTTTTTGGCCTCAGATGCTTGTGTCAAATTTGGATGGTTGCATCAACACTAGTGTCTAAGTTATAAATTGGTGTATATTACATAATAGTGATTATGTATATATATTAATTCTTATATACTTATGGGTTTTTTGTCACATTTCTTATGTTGTGTTTAGATTACATGCATATGTTGTTACTCTTTGTAAAATGATCAAACACTTGGAGTGACTATGGGAAAAATGGGTTAGTGGGCACATAGTGTCAAGCTACCCCAAAGATACCTAAGTTAATGGATTATACCTACATATTAAATATTTTTAAGATGGCCTTATATTTATGTAGTGTTCCCTTACATGTTAGCTTGTGTATGCATAAGGATGCAATGTGTGATAAACAAGTACATAAAGTGACCTATCTTATAACTTGGAAAATATGGATCTAGGATGCTCTTTGAATTATTTATACCTATGTAAATACCAATTAAATGATTTATTTATAAATAAGAATGAATAGGGTAGGTTTGCTAACTTGAATGTTTAATTGAAGGCTTTTGGTAAGTTGCCTTTCGAGTTGCATGCAATTTCATGGTGAAGAATGAATGCATGTTGATATTGTATATATAACAATGCATTTTAAAATTATATCACATTAAATCACTTCATACAACCATTAAAATACATTTTATTTACGAATTGGATGACTTTTGGGCACTAGACACTTAGTTTGAAAATGGACACTAACATCAACGTAGGTGTCTAGCTATAACAAAAGTGTTTAGGAAGCTAGAAAATAGGTACATATCTAAAACTGGTAGGGAAGGATAATTATCATGTTTATAATTTTTTTCATATTATAAAAGGGTTGGTCATCATAATAACAGTGGTTGAACTAAGAGATAAGTAATTTAGCATAAAGAGATAGTGAACGTGAGCCTTTCGATAATGAGAAGGTCTTAGAATTGAAGGGTATAACCATGAAAGGTATTTTACAAGTGTACAAGAATGATATGATATATAATTTATATTTATTAACTAAATCCCTCCCTTAATATAGTAATAAAATTTATAGTTTAATTGAAAGAAATATGTGCCTGGGTGTGTATAATACAAGGTGTGTTATACACACCATCACATTAAGATGGCACAAAACTTATCTTTGGGACTCTCAATAATATTAAATTATTCAAACACAAGTTATATTATGAGGGGTATATTGTTATTCAAATATCACCATAAAACTATTATATTATAAAAATCATTTTGGGTGTAAATATTGAAGACCCATAATGAATGACCATTAATTTTAAGGAGAATCCAAATAGCTTGACGTGACAGATCTCTCCCTAAGGCAAACATTAAGGAGGAAATTTTTTATGGAAAGCAAGATACTGACATCACCATGAAACTATTCATGCGAAGTGGATAAGTGAATTTCATCATACCAAATAAATTTCAAAGTAGTTTACACAGAATAAACCCTAAAGTTTTAACTTCTTGTAGACAAATAAAATCTAGAGTTCCAAATTATTGACAAGTAGCTCACAAAAAGAATCTATGAGAGGAATTTATGAGACCTTAAACATTCAAAGATAATAAATTGACTAGGGATTATAATCCATGAGGATTTACCCTTGGTATTGATTATTGAATATATTCAAGATTCATAAAACTATTTCCTAAAAGAGTTCACTAGTTTGGTAACATGAAATCCTCAAGTGAGATAGAGTGATATTTAGTCTCATTGTCCTATAAGGGAGAGTCAAAATACCATATAAGTGGGTTTCATGATATCTTTGAGGTATGAACACTTTTATATGATTTCCCAATAAGAGATGAACTCACATGTTGCTAAATAACTTGTGAGACTCAACTCTAATAATTTGTTGGAACACTGAGATGCTTGAGGGAGGATTATCCTTGTGAACCTCAAAAGAGGGATTTGGATTATAAGGGGAAATTATGGTGTAGATACTAATTATAAATTATATATTACATATATATTTTACAATTATAAAATACGTATCATGGATATACCTTTAGCTTCTATATATTTTACACTACCAAAAGGATTGTATACACTATCTCTCCGTGCTTATTAATTATCTCTTAGTTATACCAATGCCATTATGATGACCCAAACATTTTATCATGATTAAATATTTATATTCCATATATAAAATTTCTAGACTTTCACCTATTTTTGAACTAACCATACACTTTAATCTTAGTTAGACACTTATGTTGATAGAAGTGTCTTATTCTAATGCAAGTATTAAGTGCCCTAACATCATCTAATTTGAAAATGAAATGTATACCTACGGTATAAATAAGTGATTTAATTGAAGATATAATCCAAATGGATTGGTATAAATACAAGATTAATCCTCATTCATTTCTCACATAGCAAGTTATTACCTAGCACAGACCAAAAAACACTGAATCAAGCACTCAAGTGAGAAAAGCTTCCCAATTTTCTACTATTTTGATATCAGTCATAGGGACAACACATATATAGGTATAAATTAATAAATGATAATTCTGTGAGCCAAATTTTCTAAGTTATAAGTTAGGTCACTATATGTACTTGCCTATCACACATTGCATGATACACACACAAGACAACGCATAAGGGGAATTACATAAGTCTGAGGCCCTCTTCAAAGTATTGTATATGTAGATAGAGCTCATTGATAGAAGAGTATTTGGGTATGTTAGAAACCATGTGCCCAATAACCCATTTTTTTAATAACCTCTATGAAGATGAATAAATAGGGTTTTTTAATTTGACAAGGAGAAACAACCCATGATCTAGATCTAAACAAACTAGAGTAAAGGTGACATAGAACTTAAAATATTGTAGTTGGTTGCATATAGATCAAATAGGTGTTATAAATAGGATACTTGCATCCATTTTATATAGAATAAATGACATAACCATCTAGGGTTGACACAAGTGTCTATAACTATAAAATTTAAATTTATAGAATCAGATGACTGATCCAAAATCTAGATCTAGTCTACTTTCTACTTGTTCTAGATTTAGATCTATGTTAACATCAGAAAAAACTAAGTACCTTATTTTCATTATCTTCATAATATATATTATATATGTACTTTCTATTTTTAACATATTTCAACATAGTAAATTCAATTATGTTTTACATGAATTTTACAATTAATTGGATTACTTTAGAGATAGTTTACCACCCTTGTGACCTAGGCTATCTCCACCCATTTAACCCTAGATTACCTAATATATATTTTAGGGTTAAATTTTTTATAGTATATTATCTCAATATAGTCTATAAAATCTAATCTAGTGGGTGACGATAATCCATAAATTGTTTAAAATGTAAAACTGATTTGATTTTTTAATATTAGGTGCACATTGCATAACATATGCACCTTAAACATTTATCATGTTGAAACTATGTATAAAAATGGTGACAATGTATATAATTATACAATAAATATGTATCTTAATCATATAACTATGATTTTTGGCTAATTTGAAAATTGTGTTAATGTGGAGAACATGTTTCCATAGCATCCCCCACTATATATCTAAAATTAAAAATCAGTGTATGTGTTAAAAAATGTTTCCATTACATGCCCCCACTATAATTTGTGTATGATGAATATTGAATAAGTTTGGAGAACATGTTTCCAAAAAATTCCCCCATTTAACCTAAAAGTATGACAAATATGGAGAGCATTTTTTCAAAACATGCCCCCCATGCAATCTAAATCTAAACACTAGTGTATGTGTGGAGAACATGTTTCCCAAACATGCCTCCATTATATATCTAAATATGGTGAAGTATGTTAAATACATGACTCTATGGAATGCCCCCAATAATATTACCCCCATTTTAAGGTGACTACTAGTTTCTACTTATCCTCACCTCAAAAGGGGGGCATATTAGTGGGGGCATGCCATAGACTGATTTATTTCACATTATTTACTAGATTTAGCTATAGTGGGGGCATGTTATGGAAACATGATCTCCACACATAAACCATTTTTTTAGTTTTGTATTGTAGTGGGGGCATGTTTCGAAAGCATGTTTTCCATATTTCTCAAAGTTTCAAATTTAGTGGGGGCATGTTTTGAAAACATGTTCTCCACACGTATTCAGTATTCATTATAACTAAATTATAGTGGGTGCATGTTATGGAAACATGTAATCCACACATACACCAATTTTTATTTTTAGATATATAGTGGGGGCATGTTATGAAAACATGTTCTTCACACTTACATAATTTTCAAATTGGCTAAAAATCATAGTTGTATGATTAAGATACATGATTGTGATAAAATTATATACATTGGTACCATTGTTATACATAATTTTAGCATGAGACATATCTAAGGTGTATATTATATTCAATGTGCACCTAATATTGTAAAATCAAATCAATTTTATATTTTAAACACTCTTATGGATTGTCATCATAAACCAAGTTAGACTTTTATGTACTATATTGAGCCAATCTATTATAGTAGTTGGTTCATATTTGGTATGGTTGAGGTGATTAAAACACTCAATCTTGACAAATTTATAGGTTGGAATTAATTATATCATCCAACCTCATTGGTTTTATAGTGTGAGTTGACTTGGTTCACTCATGCTCACTAGGTTATAAGTATGATTAAGTTACAAGTTTGATCTAACCTCAACTGTTGGGTGGGAACTCACATTTTTATCCAAGGTTGGGGGCATGTGTCCTCCAATATCTCTCTCTATCTCTCTAGATATATGCAATTTACAATTTTTTTATTTGTCCTTATCAAAACTATAATGATTCATAATGATATATATTTTCAAATAAAATTTTGAAAAGGCAAGGTGATTGAATTGATACACAAATGTACTCCTAAACCTAATTCTTTTTCAATTTAAATTATTTCAATTATTTTGATTTCAGATTATATGTATTGATTATATAATGTAACATGCTCTTGGTTACAAGTCAGTCACAAAAGAATCACTCAAGTTAGACTCAAGCAAAGGCAAGGTGTGTTATACACACTATACATTCATTTTCCTTTAACCTATAAATTTTATTAATAGATTAAAGGGAGGGAAATGTAGACACTATTTTTTAATCATATAGTACCTCAGTTTATACACTTGGAAAATAAATATCATGGATGTACCTTTAGCTTCTAGACCTTTTTCATTGCTAAAAGGTTCACATACACTATCTCTTTGTGATTATTACATATCTCTTATTTTGACCAATATAATTTTGATGACCCAAAACTTTTATTATTCTCAAAATGTTATAAACCTACTTATCTTCCATCTCTTGAAGTTATAGACTTGCACCTATTTTCTAAATTCTATAACACTTATGTCTTAGTCAGATGCCTACATCAATGTGTCTTATTTAGATGTAAGTATTCAGTTCCCTAAATTCATCCAATTTAAAAATGAATTATATACCTTTGGTTAGCTTAATTTATTTAATGTGAGATATTATCCAAAGGGATTTATACAAATACAAGATCAATCATCTTTCATTTCTCACCTTGAAAATTAGTACCTAACATAGACCAAAAAACACTCAATCAAGCACTCAAGTGAGCAAAGCTTCCCTATTTTATCCTCTTTATATTTAATTCATAGGGAAAACACATCTATAGGTCTAAAATACTAAATGAGCCTTCCATGAGCCACATTTTATAGGTTATAAGCTAGGTCACTCTATGTACTTACTTATCACAAATTTCATGATACACACATAAGCCAACACATAGGGTAGAACTACATAAATTTGAGGCCCTATTCAAATTATTAGCTATATAGGAAATTCTCATTGACATAAGGGTATTTTGGGAAGCTTGAAATTATGTACCCACTAACCCATTTTTCCCACATCCACTACGAAGATGAAGAAATAGTGTTTTTTTTATTTGATAAGGAGTAACAACCCATGATCCAGATATGAACATACCAGAGTGAAGGTGGAACAAAACATATAATATTATAGGTGGTCATGTTGGATAATTTTTGTCTACATACAAAACATTTCTTGAATGGATCAATATTTTGGAGAGATCCTAGAGTGAGGTCTGGAAATAGATCTGGAATTATAAATGAAATAATCCATCAACTTTTCATGGTGTTCATGGCATACAAGAAGCATGAAATAGGTTTTTTCAAAGTATTAAAGGTTTATTAGAGCCTTTATGGGTCCAAATATAATAAAACACAAGCCTAGAAGAACTAGACCGTCATGACACATCACGTAGGGAAGAACAAGTTAGTCTAGTTATGTATTTAATAAATGTACTTGGGAGGCCTCTCAAAGTAAAAGGAATACATGGAAATGATGATTTCCATGCCTTGAATATCCCCTATAAATTTAGTGTCTTGATGTGTTTTATATCTCAAGATACAAGCTTTCAAAGATAGTCAAGTAGTGAGAGATGTACCTAGGGACGTCAAATAAAATTCATAGGAAATATCCATTTGAATTAAAAAATATTAAAAGTATCCTAAGAGTGAACATAGTATTACCAAGTGTATAAATCTTACTTGATCATATCATAGATTAGTGGCACACAAATAATGGCTTGATCTAGTGGGACAATCAAGATTAATGAATCAAGTTAAATCATGTAAATCAAGATCAATGGTGAACATGAGGTCAACAAGTTATAGGATCTAGAGAAGGAACATAGGGATACTAGGTGTCATGATCATGGTGAATTAATAGATCAATGGTGCACATTTGATCACATAGATCAAAGATCGATGAAATGCATTAAAAATGCAAAGGAGATTGATGGTGCTCATAAGGTCAATAAGTCAATAAGATAGATTACATGATTACATGTGGTACAAAAGTGGTAACTAGATGAAGAATAGAATTAGGATCCATAGATTAAATGCAGGGTTACCAAGTGTCATAATTTGGGAAGTCCAAATCAAGGATCAATCAAGCAAATTTAATCAAGTTTTAGGAGGCACAAGATGGTGACACATGTCCAAATTTGTGATGGTCATATTTTTAAATATGATAAAGAGCATGGTAGGGATGACAAATAGGTAGACATGTTAGACCAAAATATTTTGTAAACTAAGGTAGGAAAATGTATAGATCCATGATCTAGATGTAATCCAAGTTGAACCAGAAAAAATATATCAAGTATGAGGGTCAACATTAAAGCTCAATTCAAACCTCTGGTCTAAAAATTTATAACCCACATGACTTGTTTTCTAAGGTTTCAATGTTTTTTCATGACTGTGTTCATATTTATTATAAATGGATCTACATGGATAATGAGCTCTTGGCTTCTATGATTTTTAGAGGCAGAATAGGTCTATTTAGACCTAATAGAGATCAAGAAGCCTAATGGGCTATTTATTGAGATCATGACTATATGAAAACCAATAAATGGGATTGATTTTCATCTATAGTAGACCTAATTTTAGGGTTTGGAGTAAGGGTAACTATAAATGGATTATGGAGGAGTATCTAATATTTTGACATAGTCATATCCTCTACAAGTAGGTACTTATAGCTGAATAAAATAGATAGT
Organism: Torreya grandis; assembly: GCA_037957365.1. Taxonomy (NCBI): domain Eukaryota; kingdom Viridiplantae; phylum Streptophyta; class Pinopsida; order Cupressales; family Taxaceae; genus Torreya; species Torreya grandis. The sequence goes on along the minus strand of JARHVA010005641.1, from coordinate 1,059,619 downwards.
CATGGCTTTATCAATCCATATATATGAAGATTTTAACCTTATAAAGAAACAAGTGGAGGGTGGTATATAATTTCAAAGAGAGATATTTGGTTGTTGAAGATTATAGGTGGAGAATTGAATTCTTTTTAGAGCCTTAAGGATTTTTCCTCCTTGGAAGGATCATGACTCATCATATTCAAAATGGATTCTTGTCTTATAGTGTATTTCTTAGCAAATGAGAGGGTTTAAAGGCTATTAGGGAAAATAAAGGTTAATTTTTTGATGAAAGACTAGTCCTAACTTGATCAAAATGTGGTTGAGAATTTATTGATAGGTAGTGATAGCTCATTTATTGATTCTGATTGCATTCTCCTCTCTCTTTCCCTTTTTTCCTATATCTCCTATTTTATACCTCATTGTAACTCTCTCTCTAATTGTGTAATCTCACAAAGACTCTCTAATTTTTGAAGAGTAGGAGACTCTCATTTGAAAAGGCAATACCCTATCAAAATTTATAAGGACTACCTCTTGATGTAACAAGATGATTTTTTACCTATCTCTTGCCTTTAACTAGTGTTTAGTAATCGTGTACATGATGGATTTATGAAGGAGATTCTTCCATATCCATTGTCCTTTTTTCTTGCCTCTTTTAAGGTTTATTCAAGCTATTTTTATAGGTTTTATATTTTGTTCTTTATGCCATTAATTTATTCTTGGTGTGAATCTTAGAATTCCTCTTTGCTTCCTTGATTGCTTGGTGAGCCTAGTTCATGAAATACTTATGAAATTAGCTAGTTTAGGATGTTGTGTGAGTTAACATTGTCTTATGTTGATCTAGTTTTGGTTTCAATATTATTGAGTGTCTCATTTAAATTTAGTGCATTGCCTTTTTATCTTTATTAGTAACCATATTACCCCTTTTAACCCTTTTCCAAGCATAAGCCTTAGTTTAGGTGATCCATCAAGAGGAAGTCAGCCTTCTCTAGAGGTTCAACATCACCATAGGATACCCATAGCCTAAGGTTGTTCCCATTATGTAGCTTAGTTGGGTAGATCTTGAAGAACCTTCTCCAAGGGTGTAAAATAATGTTACAATATTTTCTGGCATGCCCAGTGGGAACCACTCTCAAAGAGGATTAGTCAAGTTTGATATTGGTTTTATCAAATTTTATTAGTTATAGATTTCATGCAATAACATCTGGTACCTCTGAGTAACATTCAACATTATGGTATAGGGAAGTATCTAAATTTCATACTAAAGGTGACTACAAGATTAGCTTCTAGAGGTATTCCTTTTAAATTTGTTGAATTACCTTTAAACTCAATAAAAAGGTTAAGATTTACTGGTACATATCCCTATAAAAGAAACTTCCCTCCTAAATAAATTTAAAAATATACCTCTATAAGAAGATCTTTGTTATCCCCCTTCATTGCCCTAACATCCCCTAAAGCTTTCCCTTTTGTGGCTTTTAATGGTCAGAGACCTTTAAACCTCTGACAGTATGATCTTATTCTAGTAACAACTCTTAATAGTTTCCCTTAATTCATGGGAGACCAATCTACAACCCCTTTTTAACACATTAGAGACATAGACAACTTCTATAATATTCATGACGCAATTGAGGAAAATGTGTTTATTAGGTTATTGGCCATCTCTTTCAAGGTTAAAGCCTTAGATCAGTATAGAAAACTTACTACTAACTCCATTACATCATGGGATTAGTTAGGTGATACATTTTTAAAAAGATTTTAAGACAAAAGTGACCACTTTTCACTTTCAAAATAGATAACCACAATCAAGAGGGCTCCTCATAAGGTTATGTAATATTTCAATATAAGGTTTCAAAATACAAGGGATATGATCCTAATCTCTATTATGCATACTCCTAACTTTTCTTTCCTTTACTACCTGAAGGCTCCTAATAGTGATATTATAGTAATGATTCAGTCTATGGGAGGGAACACACTACCAAATGCTTATGAGGTGGCAATCAGAGCATAGAATTGTCTATTTCAAGATGGAAAGCTTACCCCTATGACACTAATACTTTTGTTTTATAAGATTCAACCACCTTCTATTTATATTACTCCCCTTGATTCCATTATTCTTATGCCAATACTTGCTACCATACTAATGCCAAAGCAAGAAAAGGCTTTAACTAGTCAACCTAGTGACTCCCAAGAAAATAAGAATTTATAAGAGCTTAAAATCATGTTTCAATAATTTGAAAATGAATTGGTTAATGTGAAAATGTATAAATCCTAATTAAATAGACCTTATCAAGCTCTATATTAGCCTCATTAATAGTCTTATCAAGTAAATAAGCCACCCTACAAAGGAAATTTCCAAGGACAAGGCTAAGGCCAATGACAACCTAATTATGTTAGGTAAAATCATTATAATCCAAATGATAAAATTAACTATAATAATTTATTCCCTACTTAAAACAACATTACTTAAGAATTCAAGAGTACCATGCCTTGGAATTAGTCTTTTGGTTTATCCATTATCCCAAACACTAAGTTCAATCAGGCTTTCAATGAGTAATGACATCAAGGTGCTAGCTATGGATAAAATCAATCTCTTATGGCTTAGAACAAATTAGTACCTATGTTGATAAAAATATAAGATCCTTAACAGGGTTAAATTCCTAATGAAGGACCAAACTAGTTGGGTGCTACAATGGTTAAATATGAGCAGGAAGAGTGTTATATACACAATCAATAAGCTAGTTCTAGCTAAACATACATTCTAGTGGAAAATAATACAAGATTCAAAATAAGGAATATGGAAGGTAACTAGGAAGTAATCAAAGATATTCCTACCATTAATCCTTTACCATCAAATCCAAGGAACCTAATACTACTCCAAAGGTTCCAATAGCTCAAAAGAATCAAAACCAAGGGACTACCTTTATACCCCAAAACTCATTCAAAGTATAGTTATGGCTCCCAAAGCACAATAAAAATTTGGTGGTTTTCCCATCAATATTGTTGAATAAATTAAAAATTCTAATGTGAGTGTGCCAATGTGGGACATGATTTCCATGCTTGGTTAGATAAATATCCTTTAAGAAGGATTGTCAAAGATCAATATTTTTAAGAAGCCACTAGGCAAGGAAAATATAGTCCTCACCAATGCAACCAAAGGGCCTAATTAAGGTAAATGAAATAAGGTGGTCAAGCCTCCTCCATTATATATTTATATAATCATTGGTGATCCCTTAACACACAATTTTATGGTAAATAATGGAGTAAGCACTTCAGTGATGCTAAAGTTAATAGTAGATTAGCTTGGTCTAAAGTTTGAACCCAATCTAAGGTAATTTTTTAGCTTTATGGATCTTCCACCAAATCATCTAGTGTCATCAAAGGTTTTGACTTGACCATTCATGCTTATCCTAGTTTTTTAATGGCTCAAAATGTGTTGATTCTAGATGTGCCTCCTCATTTCACTCTATGCTTATCTAGAGATTTCATAGTAAAAATTGAGGATTATTTAGTAGTAGATTGGTCCTACATGGATTTAAAGATAAGGTATGGGACTAAATTATCTATCAAGGCTGAGATTATTACACAATTTCATATATAGCCTTATGGAATAGATAGATAAAATATTAACTACACCATCCTAGATGAAGATGACCACTTGGTTGTTCAATAACTAAACACTCATCTTGAGGAGATACCTGATATGTTCTTGGATGAGTTATGGAGTGAAAAATAAGTTGTTTAACCCTTTTCAAGTTATTAAAGAAAGAGATATGGGAGTCTATTGCTTGCATGAGGAGATTGAACCTATGTCATCCCTCACTAGGCCACAAGAAGATGCTAGTGGTTTATGGAAATTATGTTTTGATGGTTCAAAGAGTAAACATGGGGTAGGTGTAGGTGCAATGTTGATATCTCCCTCCAATTGAAATTACTTATCTTCTTATATATTCCAATTTAGTTTCTCTTGTAATATAGTTAAGTATGACGGTCTTATCTATGGTCTTCAATGGGTTAGTAGAATAGGAATCAAGTAGTTACAAGTACATGGGGATAATGAGTTGATAGTTAATTAGGTTAGAGGCCAAAATATCATAAAGAACCCCTTAATGAAATCCTATAAACATAGAGTGTGGGATGTTCTTGAGGAATTTGAGGCCTTCAATATCCAAGTAGTGCCAAGGAACTAAAACTAACATGCTGATAGGTTGGTAGTGTGGGAACTCAATTTGATATTCCAAATGAGTTGAAGAAGACCAAACTGTAGCCATATGCTAATGTGGTAATAAGACCATTAGTGCCACATAAATAAGATCAGTGGTAGGTCTTTGACAATGACTAAGAAGCAAATTTTTCATAAATGAACCCATAAAAATTCCAACATCAATATGAAGATCAAATTGTTCAACTAAGTTCTAATAAACTTCTTAAAGTGTTGGTCACCCTTGAAGGTTTTTTCCATGAGGGAGATCATATAAGGAAAGATAAGGTAGTGATGTCAACTGATGAAGATAACTATGAAAGAGTCCTTATCTTTAGAGACAAGCTCCTCAAGATTGGAAAGGTAAGCACTAAGGCTAAAAAGCATGCTTTTATTGAACTTTGTAAATAATATGCAGACATCTTTGCTTGAGAATATAGTGACCTGATAGGTTTTGACCCCAAGTTAGCCAAACACACTATAAAGTTATAGGCTAATTCCAAGTCAATTAGGTAGAAGCAAAGGCCTATTAACCCCAAAATTGAAGAGCTAATGAGGAAATAATTGAACAAATTGATTGAATCCAATATCATCTTTCCCATCAGGCACTCCTCATGGGTAGCCAACCTAGTTCTTTCAAGGAAGAATAATGGGGAGATCATATTGTGTGTTGAATTTATAGACTTCAATAATTTTTCTTTAAAATATCATTACCCCTTGCCATCCATGGATAAAATCTTACAAATAGTTGCTAGTTCAAAACACTTCTCTCTTTTGGATGGGTACTCAGGATACAACCAGGTGTTGGTGAGAGAAGAAGACCAATATAAGATTTCCTTCACCAAAAAATAGGGCACATATTCTTATCAAAAGATGACCTTTGGCTTGTAAAATCTTAGGGTAACCTTTCAAAGAGTAATGGACATGGATCTCCAAGGATTTCTAAATTAGATGGTGTTTGTCTACTTGGATGACATCATAGTTTTCTCCAAGAAGGATAGTGAACATTTAGATCACCTAATATTGAGCTTTGAAATATGTAGAGAATATGAGATCTATTTGAACCCAAAGAAATATGTGTTTTATATTCATGAAGGAAAAATATTGGGATATATTGTCTCAAATCAAGGATTAACTATTGATCCTGATAGAATTAGTGCCATCTTGGCATTATCTTTACCAAAGCACAAGAAGGGACTCCAAAGTTTTCTTGGGAAAATAAATTTTTAAAGAATGTTTATACCTATATTTTACAACTTGGTCAAACCCATCACTACCATGTTGAAGAATAACCAAGTGTTCACTTGGTTAAATAAAGGTAAAGTATAATTTAAGGCTATCAAGCAGTCCATTTCCTAATCACCCTCACTCATAAATATTTATTTATAAAAGAATTTCATACTGTATACCTTTTCCAATATTGACAATATATCATCCATGCTGATGTAGAAGAATGGTGAAGGACTTGAATAACCAATTACATTTTTTAGTCAAGGGCTTGAGGGATATGAGGTAAGATACACTTTTTTATAAAAGCAAGTTCTTATATCTTTGATAAGCCTAACAAATTTTAGACCAATGTTATCCAATAACATGATTTTTATTATGGTGTCTCATCTTGGAGTGAGGGACTTCCTTCTTAACAAGGACTTGAATGAGAAGAGGGTTGGTTGGATTACCAAGGTCATGGAGTATGATGTAGAAATAGAGGTTAGTAAGTTAGTAAGAGGTAAAGTATTATGTGAAAATATTGTCGATTAACTTCATGAAGATAAAGAGGTTGTTTTGGTAACACAAGACAACTCATAAATGAATGCACCTCCACCTCACAATAGTTGGCACCAAGATATGTCACATTTTGTGGTTACAAGTGAGTGTCCTTAAAGTATGGATAGGGAAAAGATAAGGTATTTTAAAAATTATTCCATACCTTATGCATTGATTTATGGGGTCATTTTTATAAAATATCTCAATGGAGTGCTTCTAAGGTGCACAGATGATAACCAAGTGACAAGGCTTTTGGAACAATTTCATGATGGGCCTGTAGGAAGCCATTTTTCTCTAAGGACTATAGTAGAAAAGGTGATGAAAGATGGTTATTATTGGCCTAGACTCTTCAAGGATGCCTATTTATGGGTTAGAAAATGTAAAAAGTGTGCTCTCTTTGTAGGCAAGAAAATATTGGCAACCTTTCCTCTCAACCCAATTCAGGTGGATCAACCCTTCATGTAATGGGGTTTGGACTTCATAAGAATGATAAATACAATTTATAGTGGAGTACACAAATGGGTACTCATTGATATTGACTAATTCACCATATGGGTAGAATAAATTGCCCTTAAAGAATCTAATAAAATAGTAGTGTTGGACTTCTATGATAACATAGTAACTAGGTTTAGTGTACCAACCATAATAATTTTAGATAATGCCTTATCATCTGTTGGCATAAGGATAAGTGAGTGGGAAATTCATATAATCATCTACTTTATACATCCTCAAATTACTACCCCCAATGAAATATACTAGTAGAGTCCACAAACAAGAACTTGATAAGAATTATAAAGAGGACTATAGAGGAGAATCAAAGAGTATGGCATAAAAAGCTAAGGACAACCTTATGGGATGATAGAGTAACTCCCAAATCTACCATTGTAAATTCACCATATGTCCTTGTATATGGGAGGGAATCAAAATTACCCATCTCTCTTGAGTTTCCTACCTTGGAGTTAGCCCATCAGCTTGAATTGATGGAGAGAACTTGTGAGATTGAGGATGGAATAGCTCATAGATCTTGAGGAAACTAGAGACCTTGCAATGAGGACACTAGAGTAACATCAAGCTCAAGTCAAGAAATCCTTTGACAAGAGAGCCATAACAAAGGACTTCAAAGAATGGGATTAATCCTCAAGTGGCATTCAAATAAGGTAATGCTAGGTAACCATACCAAGTTTGATAGCTTGTGAAGTGGCCTTTATTTGATTCATAGAAGCCAATAACATAATGATTTTCAACTTGCCAAGTTGGATGGAGAGGTATTAACCATCTCAATCAATGGCATTCATTTAATTCCTTACTATTAAAAGAGTTGGTAACCATTATTTATATTAAAGTAAATTTTTCATGTTTTCCCCCTAAGTGCCTTTTACACATTTATTTTCATTTTTGTGTTTCCCTTCCATAAGTGATTTAAGAAAAATATTTATTTTGTTCTTGTTGTACTTTTTGATTCATGAAGGTTTTAGAAAGGGACATCCTTGTATCATTTTCATGATCAATTGGGGAACAAATAATTGTGACCCCATGATCTTAATAAATAAGACAAGGTAACTAATCTATTGCATATCAAGCATGCAATCTTAGAATCTCACTAAAAATGTTGGCCAATTTTATCTTACATACAAAACTTTTCTTGAATGGATTAGTATTTTGGAGAGATCCTAGAGTGAGGTATAGAAATAGATCTAAAATTGTAAGTGAAACAATCCAATAGGTTTTCATGGTGTTAATGGCATCTAGGAAGCATGATATAGGTTTTATCAAAGTCTCAAAGGTTTATCAAATCCTTGATGTGTCCAAAGATGATAAATTACAAGCCTAGAAGAACCAGACCATCATGACATGCCATGTAGGGAGGAACAACTCAGTCTAGTTGTGAATTTAATAAACGTACTTAAGAGGCCTCTCAAAGTTTAAGGAATTCATGGAAATTATTATTTTCATGCCTTAAATGTCCCATATAAATTTTGTGTCTTGATGTGTTTTTTATCTCAAGATACAAGCTTTCAAAGATGGTCTAGTAGTGAGAGATGTGCTTGAGGATGTCAAATAAAAGCCACAAAAAATATCCATTTGAATTTAAAAAATCCTCAAAGGATCTTGAGAGTGAATTTAGTGCTTCCAAGTGTCAAAATATCACTTGATCAGATCATAGATCAATAGCACATGAATAATGGCTTGAGTCAATGGGACAATCAAGATAAATGATGTGAGTTAAATCATGAAAATCAAGATCAATGATGATCATGAGGTAAAAAAGTTTGATGATATAGAGAAGGAATGTAGGGATATTATGTGTTGTAATTATGGTTAATTAATAGATCAATAGATCATGTTTCATCACATAGATCAAAGATTTATGGCACACATTCAACCATGTAAAGGAGATCAATGGTGCTTGTAAGGTTAATAAGTCAATATGCTAGATTACATGTAAGGCCTCCATATGGTGAAAAAGTGGTAATTAAATGAAGACTGATAGTAGGATCCATAGATTGAACATGGGGTTGGCAAGCGTCATAATTTAGGAAGTCTAAATCAAGGATCTATGGAAAAAAATTAATCAAGTTCTAGGAGGCATAATATGGTGACATGTGTCCAAATTTATGAGTGGTATCCCAAAAATTTTACACTTAGAAATTTTGGGTTACCCCTATTGAAATTTTTATCTTTTGAGAATCAATTATCCTGGTCAAAACTTAGTTCCCTGAATAAGACTTAGACTTTAGTAGTTTTCACTATAATTGCTTTTCATTACCAAAATTACTTAAAAATTCTCTATAAGGCTAGAAAATGTAGACCTTGATCATTATCATAAAACCCATTTAAACATATTTTCAAAAAATTGAAAAAATCTAAGTGTTTGAGTTCATTTCTAGGCCAACTCAGGTTATCTAGGCTACTTTACTTATTCAAAACGGTGAAGTAAGTCATCATCATAAATATCTTATGAGAATAAATTATCCTTGTCAAAACTTAGTCCCCTGAATAAGACATAGACTTTAGTAGTTTTCACTATAATTGCTTTTCATTACCAAAATTACTTCAAAATGCTCTATAAGGTTAGAACATGTCTACCTTGATCATTATCATAAAACCCATTTATCCATATTTTAAAGAAATTGAAAAAAATCTAAGTGTTTGAGTTCATTTCTAGGCCAACTCAGGCTATCTAGGCTACTTTACTTATTCAAAACGGTGAATTAAGTCATCATCATAAACCCAAGCTACACCATCTAATTTAAATCAGAGTTGTGTAATGAATTTACTTCTCATAAAAGCTAAATAAAGTAGATTTGTAAACCCATAAAGTATTAACCAATTTGGAGTTCTAAAGTTATATTACTTCACTTGCTTATATCATAAGTAAAAGCAATAAAGTTTCATTAGCCCAAAGTCTTCACAAGCTTAGACCAAATCGAGGTTATAGAGTTACTTGACTTCATAGACTAAATTAAGTGAAGCAATTCATGAAACTTGATAGTCATCAAAATGCTTATGTGGATTCCTTCACATGTGCCACTTAGTTATCATTAATGCATGTGTTAATATAAATATTAAAAATTCCACCTCATTTTCTACTTGGCTTTCGAGTTCTCTAACCTAGTTGCTTCCATTGTGAATCTTGAATGACATTGTTTGAGCTTTTGGAGTGATTTTGGTGTAAAATATTCACAACCCATTTGTAGTTGAGATATTTATATTTTTTCCCCTTTGTTTTCATGATTACTTTATAGTTGTATATCTCATTTTACTTTGGTTAAATCTCATTCATCATTTTGAAATTTTATTCTATCATTACTTATTTTAATTATAATTGTAAGTCTTTTTTGCGTGTATAGTGTTGTTAAACCCTTGTAAATTCTTCAAAAATACTTTACATATGAAAATATCAAAAAAAATCCCAAAAGATAGAATAATTTATAAAAATCCATAACAATTGACCTAGATTATTTACCTAAACTCTTCATGGTTTGGTACTTTCTTAGAATTCCAAACCCAAACAATTAGACCCATGTTACACAGAGTTTCTAAAGGGAATTACTTACTTGAAGTTTTGACTATCAATTGCTTCTATTTCCTTAGGTTTTCCAACTCCAGTAATTTTCCCAAAGAAACCTAGAGTTTTAAATATTTATCACTTGGAGTTTTCAACCTTGAAGACTTAAGAAATACCCAAACCTTCTTAGGATTATAACACGTTATTACTTAAAATGAGTTTACTAAAATTTTCAAGGTTTACTGCTGCTCAAATGTATTGATACCTGAAGCTTGCTTAGGATTATTACATAATAAAATAATTTAATTCAGTTGTTCAACATTTTCTAAAACAACATAAATAATTTCTAAGTTTTCAAGAGCATTTACCATGTCCTTCTAGTATTAGTCACAACAAATGTCAGGAGTAGAAGAAAAGGCAACTCTGTTTGAATAATTTCTTGAGATTTCACTTGAGGAAGTTATAGGGCCAAGTAGGAAAGGAAAGATAAAATCAAAGATATTTGGGAAGTTAAAAGAAGTAGGGATGAAGTATGAATACAAGGGATATCCCATTGAGTCTTGCATTACATCCAAATTATATAAAATCAATGACACTGACATGGGACATGTTTCCATAACTATGTGTTGGAAATATCTAAAGCTACAATCAAAACACCACTCATGCAAGCAATGATAAATAGTGGAATCCTATAAGCTACAGCTTTCCCAAGCTCTACACAACTACCTAAATACGTTCTAGAATATGCTAAATATTATGATTCTCTCACTAGCATAGTAAAAGATATTGTAGGTAATATGGTGGCAAGATTGTATGTTTAGTATTTTAACTATTGCTTGAAGATCCAAACAAGACTTAAATTACTAGATGTATCAATGAAATAATATGAATATATCTAGAAGAATATAATAGTAGAGTGCATAAAGATAATGAATACTACTTATTTGAAGAAAACAAAATAGCCCTCAAGGTTTCCAAGGAAAATAGTGAGGATGACTTGGTCCAAGAAGTTAATGATATCACCTAGTTATTATGTAGAATCAATAGACAGAAAAATGACAAGAACTTTTCCACCTGGATATATGCTTATATAAGGGCTATTGATGTCAATAAGAGTTTTGATATGATTAAATGGTCTATAATAATAAGTGATAACATTAATCATCAACTTAGTATGTATTACAAAATTTTGATTTCAAAATGACTTCATATTTAGTATACACTACAACATCTAATAAAACCTTTTCTAGGTTGACTACAAAAGGGTTGACCACAACATATCCCAGTTATGAATACTACCCTTAATTAACTTTGTTTGAATACTTAAAACACTATAAAATGGTAAATGATGCATTATTCTATGAAGTCATTTATAAATTGAATGTTGTTTTGAAGGCCAAGAGAGTATTTGATGCAGGTTGGGAGGAAATTTCCCATTTTGGGTGTATTTTCATTCAATTCTTGAATTTCACATACATCAAAGTTGGTGGTTTCATAGGAAAACTTGTAAAATTGCCAAGGTACCCTAGTAACAAATGGATTCTTATGGAATTATGTAGACATTTGGTGGATTTAAATGATCTTTAATCAAAATTACATCATTCTTCAATTAGTTTTCCTATTATTATTGGCCAATATTATTATGCAAGTATTTATAAATCCAAAAATGTATAAAAAAGATGTATCATAACTATATCAATCACATTTTGAGGCTAAATCAAATTTTGATTATAGAGGCATAGCATATAGCATAGTTTCTATTGTATATATGCATATCCCTACCCTAGAGGACTACTAAATTAATTACAAAGATGAATTTGAAGTAAGGAGAAGAGATAATAGTATGATGACTATGCAAAAAAATTACTCTTTTGATTTGGATACAATTCTTGAAGACATGGATAATGATGGATAATTAATTCATGATTCTTATCATGTAATGGAAGGAGATCATGCTTCACTCCCATAAATTGATTACAAGAAGATTCAAGTAAAGACTATTTCTAAGATAACTTTAATGGTTCTTGTTATGACTTCAACATGGCTTCTTAGTAAAGGCTACTGCATGAAGGAGTTGATAATGACATAAATTGGCCAAGTAAGTCATAAGAGGAGAACCGTGTAAGGAGAAGGAAGTTAAGAACCAATGAAGAAGTTAAAGTTCAATAAGAATGTTAATGAAACATATTATATAGTAAAATAAAAGGTACCAATTTAGTTAGTTACCTCTACATCTCCTCTAGCTTCTTCTACAAACACCACTCCTTCTATCACTTATATTTCTACCATATCTCCGACATATTTATCTTCATTACTTTTGGAGAACATAAATCTAGTAGTGAAAGATGTAGACCCATCCACACTCATTACACCTCAAAATCCTCCTATCATCAAACCTCATAAGAAATCAACTCAGAAAGAGACTGATGTTCTTCTTCATCTTTCCCATCTTCTCCACCTACTGCTCCACCTCTACCTTCTTTTGATGATCAACACACCATTCCTTTTATTCATACCTAAAAAGAGCTAGAGTAAGAGGTGATAGCATATTAGGATATATCATAGAAAAAGGTAATAGCTTAACCTAAGAATAAAACTACTGGAGAAGAAAAAGAATGAAAAACATAATAAGTAGGTAGAGAAAGAGAAAGGTGACTAAATAGATTCGAATTTTATTTGTAGAGAATATATTTTGGGTACATAAGAAGTTTTTTGCTTAGGAGATAGAGGTGGGAGATAATAAACAATAAATGGTGATACATTTAGCTACTCCCTCTAGTATATATTTCTCCTCATGGTTGACATTACAAACAGCTCTTGAGTAAAAAAAAGAAGAAATAAATTTGGAAGAGATAGACTTGCAATTTATAAAAAGTCTTGATCATAAAGGTAAAAAGCCCAAGAGTTTGAAAGTGACTTCAAAATTGATAGTTGAGCCTTTAGGTCAAAAATATGTAGAAATATTAATTCCTTCATAATTTAAGCAAAAGAGTGAAATCACTGAAGAAGACTTAGCAATTACAAAGGTATCCCTAGAAGTCACTACAGAGGGTCTAAATCAAGACACATAGTCTTAGCAATACTCTTTTTTAGAATCTTGATGAATAAAAGGTGGATAAAGCCAAATTAAAGAAACACATTTCTAAGTTATGTGAAATAATTGCCAAAGTGGCAAGATTTGATCCCCAACAGTCATTACTTATAGGATATATAATTGATCATCAAAAAATTAACTTTGGTAGAAGAAACTAGTGATAAGGTTAAAGCAGTTGATGAATGGATACAGAAAACGATACAAACTATACAAAAATGATTTCCTAAGGTTATAAATAATTTAGATGATATTAAGAAGCAATTAACACAACTAAAAACAATGATGAAGGAGATTGAGAATGAAAATGGAATATCTGAATTACAATAGGACAACCTTTGACAAATAAATGCTTCAAGTGAAAATATTTTGATTGAAGGAAAGATTATTTTAGAGGAATCATTGATGAAATAAAAGCAAGAAGAGAAAATCATATATTTTTACCTGTGTATTTTTGGAGCAATGCTTGAAGCAATGAAGACTCTAGAATACGATGCTCGTAACATGAAAATAGACCTAGAGCATTGTATCTTCTATTTCAAAAATGTTTAGTCAGAAGAATTGCTAAGGACACATGAAAAATTACTTCAAGAATTCAAGTAAGTAATTAAAGAGGCCATGAATCCATTCATAGTGAAATCAATAAAGGAGTTAATGAAAAGTCATCAACAAGTCAAAAGGATGAAACATAATCTTGAGAGGGTGAAAGATTATTTTAAGAAGCTAGAAAATGCACTATTGAGAATAGAAAGCCAATCAATTACCAAGTCAGATGATGCAACCATTCATTATATGCTGTCACAACACATCAGCTATAGGGAAAAGTGTAGAAAATATGTTCATGAGTTAGAGTGATTTATATTACTTATCTTCTCAACTTATTTTATTTTCTTCAAAATACTTGAGAAATGTATTTGAAGTAATTTTGTTTTAAGTAGTTGCGTTGTAAGTAATGTCACTTAGATAAATCTCTTGGAAAAGTAAGTTTCTCTATAAAATGGAATACTCAAGTAACTTGGCTAGATGTCATTAATTAAAGTCATTTTGTAAAAAAAAATTACTTAAGTGATCTGAGTGTAACATGCAAAGAATTTGTATTTGATCCAAACAATAAAACCTAAAAGAGCTACATGTCATCATCCATTGCATGCCACAATGATAAATTAAAGGATTACATCTCTTAACATTTTTCAAAATTTAATACATCACATGAGGAATTCAAGGATGTTGTCTCCTAATTGTATTTGATATCTAAAAGTGTATAAATATGAGAGAAGACCTGTATATAGGGGATGGTAATTTTTAAAAACAATTATAAATATTATGGAAAATAGACTAAGCAATCTAAAACTTGTGTTTAGATTTTTTTACATTTTTGAATGAACTTGGTTCAAAATGAATAAGAAGAAAGTTTATAAGGAACTTTGCATCTAAGGAGATATTTCATTGCATTCTATGAAGAATAAAATGGTAAACTTTGTGTTATCATTTAATCTGAATATAAATTCAAACTTCTCTTAATCATTTTTTGAAAGAATTATCACATGTTGAATGTTTATCTATTTGTACAAATACAATAAGCTCTACTAAAAATACTTGTTGTGAAGTATAGTTTTTTTCTTTTTCATAGATTCTAGTTATTTCTTCATTTTCCACTTTCTAAGAATCTCTTTACATAATTTTTGAATCAACTGCTTACTTGATACAAAATCACTCTAGTATGGTTCATGAAATTTGTGATTAAAGTAATATCCAAAAATAAGATAACTTGTGTATATCATGTGCATAATTTGTATAAATTATAAAAAATTGAAAGTGTGAATAGTAAGAGTAGATAATCATAAGCATACAAGATATTCACCATTAAATTAATGAGGTTTAATCCCATGACTACCTATGTATCTTTTACTAGCCTACAATATATCTATCCAACATGATGGTTATATTTTTAAATATGATAAAGAGCGTGATAGGGATGCCACATAGGCAGACACATCAGACCAAAGGATTTTATAAACCAAGGTAATAAAATGCATAGATATAGAATCTATGTGCAATCCAATTTGAACCAAAACAAATATTTCAAGTTTGAGAGTTACCATTAAAGCTTAGTTTAGACCTCTAGTCTAAAAATTAAAAACCCACAGGACTTGTTTTCTAAGGTTACAATGTTGTCTCACAACTATGTTTGTCATTATTAAAAAGACATCTACATGGATAATGAGCTCTTGGATTAAATGATTATTAGAGAAATACTATGTCTATTTAGACCTAATAAAGATCAAGAATGGAATCAAATAGCCTAATGGGATTTTTATTGAGGTCATGACTATATGAAAACCAATAAATGGGTTTGGTTTTCATTTATAGTAGACCTAGGTTCAGGGTTTGGAGTAGGGTCATATATAAATGGATTATGGAAGAGTATTTAATCTTTTGACATAGTCATATCCTTGATAATTAGGTACCTATAACCACTTAAAATAGACATATTCATAGATCTTTTAGGTCCATATATATGTACATTTTGACTTTATAAAGAAATAAGTGGAGGGTGGCGTAAAAGTTCAAAGAGAGAGATTTGGTGGTTGAAAATTACAAGTGGAGTATTCAATTATTTTCATATCCTTAAGGATTTTTTCTCCTTGGAAGGATCATGACTCATCATCTTCAAAATGGATTCTTGTCTTCTAGTGTATTTCTCAGCTAATGAGAGGACTCAAAGGCTATTAGGATAATAAAGGTTAATTTGTTGATGGAAGACTAGTCCTAATTTGATCAAAATGTGGTTGAGAATTTATTGATGGGTATTGACAGCTCATTTATTGATTCTAATTATGTGCATCTCCTCTCTCTTCCCCTTTTATCTTATATCTCCTATTTTCTCCCTCATTGCAACCCTCTCTAATTCTAGACTCATAAGGAATCTCTAATTTATTAAGAGTAGGAGATTCTCATTTGAAAAGGTGAGACCTTGTCAAAAAATTTAAGGACTACCTCTTGATGTAATAAGATGATTTTTTACCTATCTCTTGCCTTTAACTAGTTTTTATTAAGCTTGTGCATGATGGATTTGTGAAGGATATTATTCCATATCCATTGTCCTTCTTTCTTACCTCTTTTTAGATGTTTTAAAGATTTTTTTACAAGTCTAATCTTGTGTTCTTTATAACATTAATGGATTGTTGGTGTGAATCTTATAATTCCTCTTTGCTTCCTTGATTTTTTGGTGAGCCTAGTTCATGAAATACTTATACAATTAGCTAGTTTAGGATGTTGTGTGAGTAAACATTGTCTTATGTTGATATAGTTTTGGTTTCAATATTATTGAGTGTCTCATTTAAATTTGGTGCATCACCTTTTTATCTTTCTTAGTAACCATATTACCCCTTCTAACCCTTTTCCAAGCATAAGCATTAGTTTAGGTGATCCATCAAGAAGAAGTCAACGTGATCTAGAGGTTCAACCTCACCATAGGATACCCATAGCCTAAGGTTATTACCATTATGTAGCTTAGATAGGGAGAGCTTGAAGAACCGTCTCCAAGGGTGTAAACTAATTTACAATAGTTTTTGGCATGCCCAGTGGGAACCACTCTCAAAGAGGATTGGTCAAGTTTGATGTTGGTTTGATCAATTTGTAGTAGTTATAGCTTTCATGAAATAACATCTAGAAAATCCTAGTAACATTCAACATTATGGTATATGGTAGTAGCTAAATTTCATGCTTAAGTTGACTATAAGATCAGATTCTAGAGGTATTCCTTTTGAATTTGTTGAATTA
Source organism: Torreya grandis (assembly GCA_037957365.1). Taxonomy (NCBI): domain Eukaryota; kingdom Viridiplantae; phylum Streptophyta; class Pinopsida; order Cupressales; family Taxaceae; genus Torreya; species Torreya grandis. The sequence continues at coordinate 1,042,798 of JARHVA010005641.1, read as the reverse complement.
CCTTTAAACTTAGTAAAAAGGTTAAGATTTGCTGGTACATGTCCCTATAAAGGAAAATTCCCTCCTAAATAAATTTCAAAATATACCTCTATATGAAGATATTTGTTATCCCCCTTCATTGACCAGCTTCTTCTTGATGGATCACCTAAACCCTATTACCCCTTCTAACCCTTTCCAAGCATAACATTAGTTTAGGTGATCCATTAAGAGGAAGTTGTTGTTTTTTAGAGGTTCAACCTCACCATAGGATACCCATAGCCTAATTTTGTTCCCATTATGTAGCTTAGTTAGGGAGAACCTAAATAACCCTCTTCAAGGGTGAAAACTAATGTTACAATAGGTCACATCTAGATCCAATAGGTAATATATATAAGAGACCTACATTTAGGTTAGATAGAAACATTGATGCAACCATTAAAGTTTGATGCAAGTGTTTACTGATACATAATTAAAATTTTTAGAATTAGGTGACTGATCTAAAATCTAGACATAGTCTACTTTCTACTTGTTCCAGATCTGAATCTATATTAGCATCAAGACTATGTACCTTGTTTTGATTATCATCATAATATATTGCATAACTATAATTTCCATATAATATATTAAAATAATGAATTTAGTATATGGTTTATCTAAGTTTTGTAATTAATTGGTTTACATTATAGATATTTTACCACCCTTATGCCCTAGGCCATCTCTACCCCTTTAAACCTAGATTCCTTAATATAGATTTTAGGGTTAAAATATATGGATTAGGAAATTTTTTTACCAGTGGAATAATTTTGATTAGTCAACATCATCTAGCCGTTATTATTGTCTACCATGTTTATCTTATTATAGGTTATTTATTCAATAGAGGGTTTTGACCACCCCATGAGGGGACAAGATTTAATCCAATGGTCAAGAGATTGATAATGAAAACATGAGTTTGAAAGATTAAAGAATATGATTTTTTGTTCCCAACATTCTAGGCTAACATTAATATTGATGAATTATTTTAAATATCTAGTAAATTTGACCTTGATGTTAACATGATTATTAGGGAGAGTAGAATAAAAATTATTTTTATCATAACATAAAACATTCCCTATGGGTGTAAAAACTTCTTTGAGAATGTCTCATAAAGGAAATGGGATGATGAGGAGTGACATGGACACTCAAGGGTTCTTACCGGTGCCAAAAATAGAAATTATGAGGCTCTTTAGAGGGGACACAAAAAATATAGTATGATATAACACTAATTTTCATACCACTTATAAAAATTATCAATGACATGAAGTTTTAAACATACATCAGGCTGAGAGGGAGAGTCAAAAGTTTTCATAAACCTTTGGAACAAATTTATTGGCTCTCTTTTATGCCATCCTTCCTGCTATCTATAACAATAGTTGTAATAGAGTGGAAACATGTCATTATTATTTCATGTAAATTTTCACTTAAGTTATAAAGAAAGAGAGAAAAGAAACTTGATATGGGTATGGTTAAAAAACCTATTTATTTGTGCATGCATTGAATCATAAGACAATAAAGAACTCCTCTTTGGCTTGGGAGGATGACCTATAAATAAGAAATCACTCAAAGAAATGGTTGATTAGTTAGGTAGGAAAGTGGATTGCCTAGCAAGATAGATCCAAGAAGTGTAGGACTTCCTTGGAGGCTGTCAATATACCTTTTAAGATAAATTAATGTTGATAAAATAAGGTTGCATAACATAAATTAAAGTACTTAATTTAAGTGAAATAAATACTATTCAAAATAAATGTTTAGATTAACAAGATAACATTAAGGTGATTGTCAAACTATCAAAATATGGTTTAGGTATGATCAAGGTATTATTTTTTGTCTATATTTGATATAAATGAAGAAAATAGGGCTTTGGTTGAGGTTGAGAAGTGTTTTATGATTGTTCATTTTGGGTGTCTGATATTACATAGTGACCATCAGCAGTCAGGGTAATGGTCAGTAATCAGGGTGACCATCGATAGTCATGATTGAAAGTGAAGGTGACCATTGGTAGTTACTATTAGTTCAAGTCTAATTCAAGAAGGTTACATGGTTGAGGTTTTATAATGATTCTAAAAGGTGGGTTTATGTTAGATATTGATTTTGAGGTAGAGGGTAAGACTCAGAGGTTGTTGGTTCAAGGGTTATTCATTTAGATGATTAACAAGAGGTTACGGGTGGAATTCTAAACTAAATAATTAAAACTTGAAACAAAAAACAATATACGTAGTTCATGATTTTATAGTTTATGGTTGATGGCTTAGAGATGTTTTAGAGCTTGCTGAAGATGATTGTTGATGAAGAGATACCTGCATAATAAGTTGCTTGACCTATAAAAGAAACTCTTAAATACCTAAGATCTTAATAATAATTGTAGATGGATTTGAACTCCTAGGCCTCTCTCTTATAGGCACAATAAAGAGGTGAAAGTGAAGGTGTAACTAGGCCATCTAAATATAAATTATCCATATAAAGGCTCACAAAAAGATTTAGATGAGTTATATTTAGAAAAGCTTGGTGGATGGTTACATGTTCAATGTTTAGATGGTGGAAACTTGACCATTAATGGCTAATATCAGTGGAAACCTAATAATCAATAGTTATTGTCATTGGAAACCTGACCATTAATGGCTACTAACATTGGAAACTTGACCATCGATGGTTAATGTTAGTGGAAACTTGATTATCGATGGTTAGGTTGATTAGCGATGATCAGGGTTGATGGTAAGGGTGGTCATTGATGATCAAAGGTCAAAGGTAAAGTTTGGGTTAAAAGGGTAGGTTAAGTTATAAGGTCAAACTAACTTAGGTTAGGTGGATTAAGTTAGGCATCAAAAGATCAAGGTTGAGCCTAAGGGTGTCTTGAGATGGTCTAGGGGTATTTCTGACATTTAGAATCATAGTGTATAGATATTTGGTGTCTACATTTTACCCCTTTTTGTTATGTAGCTTGAATCAATAGGCTGTAAAACAAAGATAGAGTATGGGTTAATAGTTTGGTTACCCTGAGAGTAAGAATATGTGTTCCCCCTCAAACTAGGAGTTGATGAAGTAAAATGGAAGTGAGAACAAGTTTGATAAGTGGGTAGTTGATGATAAAAATGGGTTAATGATAGGTTGGGTACTGAAGTGTAAACAAACACATAAAATACAATAAAAAGGTATGATGGCTAAGATCATGCATAGACTAAGTTGATAATGTTGGTAAAAATTTAAGGTCAATACTAATAAGGATAAGTGATAAGTGAATTATGTGATCACCTATAGGCATGGTGGTTAAGAACACTCATAAATGCAAGTCTCTTAAGCAATTTCTATGTTTTTGGTGGGTATCCAAGGTAGGAATTGATACTATGGAAAAAACAATGGGTCAAGTGTCATGGGTATTCAAGTTAGGAAGTACTCCCAAAAAGACATAAGTAGGTATGGTATGTGTGAGGTGGCACAAAATTAAAAAGGGTCAACATGGTAATGTTGTCATTACAGTCAAAGGACCAGGTAAAAATTATCACAAATTTCACACCAAATGGTTGGATAGAAATGGGTGTGTAAAAGGTTGGTTGGGAATAACCAAGATGACTCTAGATGCACTAGGCAAGTGGATGCTACCTACATAGTTCCATGGATGAAATATCCATAAAGAAACTTTAGGCCAAATGTAGTTCTTCAAATGGGTCAAGGTGGGTAGAGAAAGGTAATCTCCTAGCTAGTGGTATTCAAGTTGGTTACCCAATATGGGGTACCCCTTGGTTGGGTAAAAAGGTGACCCATTTCCTAGTGAAAATGTGTAAAGTACGTAGCTAGGGGAATTAATGACCTTGAAAAGGAATACATATATCTTGACAAGGCTATCATGGAAATAGGAGTAGGCTAAACACTCCAATTAGTAAAGACCATAATGGCAAGATGGGTGGGCTTATGAACATAATCCCATTTCATGTATTACATTGGTGTTAGTTCATTGGTTAAAACAAGTGGCTTGATTATGTAGTGTCAAGTAAGATCAAAATCCCTTATTTATAATATATAAAGGGGAGATAGATAAAAATGGAACCTTCTTCTGAGACTAGCATGCCTCTTCTATAGGTTTCCAAAGAGTTAGTGTAAACAAGTCTATGTCATATAAAGTGTAGATTGATCAATGCAAGAAGTATACTCATGAGATATGATTATGGATTTCAATTTTTTATTATTTTTGATTATAGGTGTTTTTCCTATTTTGATTTTTCTTCGAGGGTTGGGGAAGCTAATTGATGTGGGAAGCTTCCAAGAAATTGCTAGCTTTGACAAATGCTTTATTCATCCATCCTTCAAGAGAGTTGTCTAAGTTTATGTGCTTAGTTCAAATTATTTTGATAGTTTTCCTTCAAAGTAGTATTCCAACTAATGTTTTGCAATTTTTAATAAGTTTTCAATAGTTTTCCTTTAAGGGAATAGTTTGTGAATGCTAAGAATGACCCATGATTTGTTTTTAACTTTGATTTTTCTTGACATAGACTTGCACAAACATACTCAAGGGGTTACCTTTATGAAGGAAAAACTAAGAGCACATGAAGGTTTAATAGGTTAAAATAGGTTTAGGTGACAATGACTATGGGAATTTATCCCAAAGAGGGATGGAAAGTACCATGAGAATCATGCTATGGGTAGATTTTTGCTACTTACAATTCAATATTAGGCTATGATTGTGATGGATAATCACATGATTCAATTGTAGTTAGTTGCCCTTAAAAATAGGATGATGAATGTGGTTTTAAAGTAAGGGATGAGATTAAGTTAGACACAAGGTGACCAAGAACTTGGTTTAACAAAAGAACATAATGCAAATGTCAAGCATTTAGGGGTTTAAGTTTTGATATGCCCCAGATCCATGCTTGAATAAATGGTTGACATCAATCAAGAGAGTAGATGTCCCATAGTTACTTTCCAATACTTGATGAAATATGTGAAAGATTTGGGTTGACAAAAAAAGGTGAAGTTGGTTAGGTGATAGTTTACTGGAGAAGGATAATCTCCAATGGTTTATTAGGTGGTGGAGAAGGGTAATCCCCATTGGTTAGGGGAGAAAGTGACTCTCAAATAGGTTGGGTGGTGTCCAAAAGGGTTACCCCAATTTGTTATACCACTTGGTTCATGTTGGATTGATGGATAAATTTAATATCCAATAGGTTGGGGAGAAGGTGAATCCCAAATAGGTTGGGTGGTGTCCAAATGGGTTGCCCCAATTCGGTATATGACTTAGTTCAGGTTAGGTTGATGGAGAAAGTAATCTTCAAAGGTTGAGGAGAAGATGAATCCCAAATAGGTTTGGTTGGGTGAAGGATAAAGGTAATGTCCAATAGTTTAGGGTTGGTTGGCTAATAGGTTGAGGAAAAAATGCCAAGGGTTAGTTTGATTAATTGTTAAGGTATGGTTTGGGTTGATAAATGGTGAGAGCCATATGGAAAGAAAGTTTCCCTAGTTTTATCTTTCTATGGATGGTTAAAGATGGGAAAATGATCCCAAGGTGAGGTGTTATTTAATAACATGGTTTAGGAGGGGTGAAGATGAATTCATCCACCCCCAAAAGGGGGTATTAGTTTTTATTTGTTAGTGGTTAGTAGGTCATGTTTATAGATGGTGGTTTAGGCAGGATCACTATTATGGTGCTATGGTGAGGAAAACATTGTTAGGTCAGATTTGGATAGGTTCAAGGTCTAAAAAAGATGTTCAAGACATCATCCTAAAATAGAAGTGGGGTGGATAATAATGTTTAATTATCCTAATGAGGGAGCTTAATTGAGGTGTGGGTATCTTGGATAAAAGGGTAGCTAAGATTCAAGAAATCTTGAATGGAGGGTTGGTGTTGATTTATGTTGATAGCTAAATTGCTTATGGTTGGAGTAAAAGTTGGATTGATCATGGTTGATTGATTTGGTTTATAGTTTGGTTTGATTGGCTAAGGGAGGTAGGATGGGTGGTTGATCCAGATTGTTGGTTGGGTTTGCTTGTTTGTTTGGTAAGGTATGGTGACAAGGATTTGACCCTATTCAAAAGGGAATCAAACCAAATATAATGTCATTAGGTAGATGAAAACTAGAATATTATAGAGGAATTGAATGGGTTTGATTTAGTTATAGGTGAGGTGTTTTGAGCTTGGGTTGGATCCATTAAAAGGGGAAGTAGAAGAGGTGGGTTGGTTTCCTTAATGATGGTTTTAAAGGAAAGTTGAGAAGGCTCTTCTTGGTCACAAAGTGGGTGGTTTAATGTTGATTCTTCCTTAGTGATGATTTCAAAATGAAGTTGAAAAGGGTTTACTTGGTTAACAACTGGTTCAGTTGGGGTTTCGATTATGGTTTCCCTAGTTATAGATGTACTAAGGACCAAATCTAATGAAGGGGCCTCATTATATTGAGGGATTTGGTCATGGGCTTACACAATAATGGGTGTAAAAATAGGTTTAATGATTGATTAATTGTATAAAATCAAGGCTAGGTTGGGCAAAACATAGAGAATATTGTTTAGAACCTCCTTTTGATTGATAAAGTTTTTGATGATCATCTTAAAAGACCCATATCTATCTACCACATGTCTATTTGTATGATGATATGTGAAAAACTCATTCTATATGAACCAAATGGGTTTTGGAAAATATTAACTTATGGGTTTGATTTGAGGGAGTCTAATGATAGAAGCCCTTAAAATTTTGTCAAGGATCAAAGCATATGATTCCCCCAATGGGGTATACTACCTAGGAAGAGGGTACACCAATGGCTCTTGAGGTTGAAAGCTAGTTAGTTGGTTTGGTAAAGTTGGTTCATCAAGTAATCTTGGTTGATTTGATAAGTTTTAGTGATTTGATGGGTTGGGTATGCTTGATAAGGTTGGTAGATTGGAAAATTTTGGTTGATAGTTATTGGTTTGATTTGGTGAGGTTGGTTGGTTTAATAAGATTGGTGGGTTTTTAAAGTTTGGTTGGTTAGATAAAGTAGATAAGGTACATTTGTTTAAGAGTTTGGATGAGGTTGATGTATTTGATAATTTTTACATGGTTGATATGGTGGTTAGGTTTGATGTGGTTGGTTTGTTTAAGAAATTTGGTTGGTTAAATATGGTAGGTTGATAGTCATTAGTTGGATTTGATGGGGTTGATAAGGTAAGTTGATAGTGGTTGGTTTGATAGTTGTTGGGTTGATAGTTGTGGGTGGTATGACTAGGGGGATAGACCAAATCTTGGTTTTGAGATAAAGAAGGCTGCCACAAAGGGGTTATAGGTGATTTATATGATGGCTAAATTAGGTAATCAAAAGTTTGATATGGTTGAGGTAATTGATATGAGGGTTGGGATAGGTATCCCAAAGATTGGTGAGCTTGAGATAATTGAGGTGGGTTATGACAAAGATAAAAGAAGGTTTGAAAGGTTTTTGGTTAGTTGAGGTGATGACCAAGTAGTTATTTAAAGGTTGTTAATTGGTTATAGTTGAGGTTAAATTGTTTGTAGGTAAGGTTGGGTTTGTTGTAAGTGAGGTTGGGTCAATTATAGGTGAGGTTAGGTTGATGGTAGGTGAGGTTGTGTTGGTTATAGGCATGGTTGGATTGATTGTAAGTAAGGTTAGACTGGTTTTAGGTAAGGTTAGGGTTATATGTGTCTCTTGATGCAAGGTAACATTCTAAGGTAAGAGGGTTATCTTCTAGGAGTCTAACAAAGTTAGGATCTCCTAGAGAGAATATATATGGGATCCCCATTGAACAAGTCAATATAGATGAGGTAGGTGAAGGTAAGTTGGTAGAAAGTTACCAAAACGAGTTAGATTCCTCATAACTCAAACAAAGAGAAAGCAAGAAAATGATCAAAGAAATTCAGACACACACTATAAAGTATGTTAAGCCTAGAGGTTATTTTTAATCTCACTTTTGTCTTATGCCTTAGTCTATAAGAATATGTGATAGAAGTTGTCTTGTAGGTTAGGTACTGTAAAATAAATCTATGATTGGTTTTAGGTTGTTTGGGTACTCAAAAGTATATATATTGGAATCAATACATGGATTGGTATTGGGGCCTACCCCCTCACTTCATGGTACCAAAATGGTAAGAGTGTTAGGCCCTTAGACAATATATATTGATATCCATAGTTTATACTCAACCAGAGAGTTGAGTTGGCTCTCCCCTTGGTAATAACCTCCAAGTAAGATTGTCAAGAAAGAGTAAGGTGACTGCTAGGTGATGAAATCCTAGTTGAGCCTTGTCTCAAATTATTATGATGTTTGATTGATGAAAGGGGTTTGGCTAGTGTGTGAAATAAAAGTGGTGCTATGATAAGATAACTATGCTTTAATTTAAAGTGAATGAATTTTAAAATCAAGTAATGGGTACATTTGATTTTAAGCCCAAAATAAATTTTAGTTTTAATTATGAACATAGATAGAGAGAAGAGCATACAAATGCAAATAAAAATATGAGTAAAGACTCTAGGTCCCATTGGGTTCGACAAAATGTTTCATGTAAATTTTCACTTAAGTTCTAAAGAAAGAGAGAAAAGAAACTTGATACGGGTATGGTTGAAAAACTTATTTGTTTGTGCATGAATTGAATCAAAAGACTATGAAGAACTCCTATTTAGCTTGGTAGGATGACCTATATATAGGAAAGAACTTAAAGAAATGGTTGATTAGTTAGGTAAGAAAGTGCATTGCCTTGCAAGCTAGATCTAACAAGTACATGAATTCATTAGAGGCTGCCAATCCACCTTTTAAGACAAATTAATGCTAATAAAAGAAGGTTACATAACATAAATTAAAGTACTTAATTTAGATGAAATAAATGCTATTTATAATAAATGCTTAGATTAACAAGATAACATTAAGGTGAATGTCAAAATATCAAAATATGGTTCAGGTATTGTCAAGGTATTATTTTTGGTCTATATTGTTTAAGAAAATAGGGTTTTGGTTGAAGTTGAGAAGTGGTTTATACTTGTTGATTTTGGGTGTCTGATTTTATATAGTGACCGTTGGCAGTCAGGGTGACCGTTGGTGGTCAGGGTCAAGAAGGTTGTTTGATTGAGGTTTCATAATGATTTTAAAAGGTGGGGTTGGGTCAGATATTGATTGTGAGGTAGAGGGTAAGACTCAGAGGTGGTTGGTTCAAGGGTTATTCATTTAGATGATTAAAAAGAGGTTATGGGTGGAATTATAAATTACATAATTGAAACTTGAAACAAATAACAATATATGTATCTCATGATTTGATAGTCAATGGTTGATGGCTTAGAGAAGTTCTATAACTTGCTAAAGATGATTTTCGATGAAGAGATACCTACATAACAAGTTGCTTGACCTACAAAAGAAATTCTTTAATACCTGAACTCCTGATAATAATTATAGATAGATTTGACCTCCTAGGCCTCTTTATCTTATAGGGACAAGAAAGAGGTGGAAGTGAAGGTGTAACTAGGCCATCTAAATATAAATTATCCATGCAAAGGCTTGTAACAAGATTTAGATGAGTTATATTTATAGAATCTTAATATATGTTTGTATGTTAAATGTTTAGGTAGTGAAAACTCACTCGTTGATGGTTACTATCACTAGAAACCTGACTATCAATATTTACTATTAGTGAAAACTTGACCATCGACAGTCAGACTAATTATCAATGGTCAGGGTTGATGGTTAGGGTGATCATTGCTGGTTGAAGGTCAAAGGTAAAGTTTTTTTAAAAGGGTAGGTTATGTCATAAGTTCAAACTAACTTAGGCTAGGTGGGTTATGTTAGGGGTCAAAAGATCAAGGTTGGGCCCAAGGGGGTCCTGATATGGTCTAGGGATATTTTTGACATTTAGAATCATAGTGTGTAGATTTTTAGTGTCCATAATTATATATCAAAAAATCTCCCAATGGGTGGTGAACAACACTCAATAAATGTATAATTAGCTTCGGAACTCCCACAAACATAGTGTGATAGAAAAAAATGGTAATAAATCAAAACAAAGCAATACCGACATGAAACACTATTAGAGCAATTTTTTAGAAGTCTAAAAACCACATCCATAGTACACTCACTATATTTGTTTTATACTATGTTTATGATTATATATTTTTAATATGATCATAGTAGTGTAGTATGTTTTGTTAAAACTTCAAATTATAAGTATTTCAAAAGAATTGAAATTAATTTATTTTAATTAGATCCATGAGCCTTAATGGTTTATGGTATCATAGATTGTTCTAGTTGTCTTACCCACTCAAATATTTACAAGTAAATTTATTTCTTTAAGAATGTCATTCATTTTTTTACTGATTTGGATTATCAACTCTCCCAATCTTTTTATCAAAGTCTCTTCAAATAACTCTAATATAGAACCAACTCTTAATGTTTATATATAACTGACTCAAATGTCTATGTAATTTTGGAATTCAATGATAAAATATTTCTCTGTGTCCACTAACCTTGTGTAAAAAACACATATCCACTCCTCTCTCTTCCTTAGTATTCATACATAAGTCATCTCACATTTGACTATGTGGAAACTAGTCCTTATTTGAGCTATGAGTATTTTATCGCTCCATTTTATTTTAACTCCTAGTATGTTTTTTATAATGTGTACAATTTGGGTTGATGTTTTTAATATAATGTTATCATTTCCTAATTTTTTTCTTTCTCCACATGAATAATCTAAAATTTTCATTTACATAGATTTAAAACATTTAGTTAAGGTTTCAGAATTAATTTAGGGTCATATACCATTGAATAATCTATTTGTGGTTATGTTCATTCCATGTATTATTCATCATGTGCAAGTATTAATTCTCTTATAGCCTTATGGCACCTATCGGTCTCCACATTTTATGTATTTTCAAGTAAGATAGTACCCTAGTCATAGCGGTTGCTTCTAATGGAAAATTTCATGTTTCTAAAAGGATTATTTTTAAAGAAAATGAAGTGTTGATTTAGAATTTATTTGTGATTAAATGATTTTGGAAACTTTATATTTACCTCTAATTATAAATCAACATGACACTAGTACATATTTTACACCCACATAACTGCATTGGGGTGAGAAGTAACCTAAACAATACCTTGGTGGTCTTCCAAACCCATAACTTAGCATTCTTGCATCTATTTTGAAGTGATACAGATATCCCCATTCACCTTGTATTTTTTTCATTCTACATGTATATCAGTTAAGTTTGTTATGAAATTATATATCGAGATAATTTTATTCTAATACCTCTTCAAGAGACTCACTTCTAACTAGAATTGAAATGTTTCTTCTTCCTTTTTATTGAGAAGATTGGAATTATGGTATTATCGATGTTCACTTGCATCCATACATCTTTATAAAAGAATTATAAGGTCCATAAGTGGTCTCTTAAGTCTTGGGCCATTTTTTATATTAGAATAAGGTAATCAACATATATACAAATTTCACCTGATATTTAACCAAGTAGATCCTCACCTCCCTCCTCCCCACAACTCCATATTTATTTATCAATGCTTTTAGCTTGTCATTATATAGACAAAATAGAATAGGGGATAAAGGGAAACCTTATTATAAACCTAAGAGGAATAATATTAACATAAAAGGAAATTTTGAAGAAGAGTAAATAATATTACAATTTTGGCTTAGCATCTTATATATAGTTTGTTTAGTATTAACATAGGTAACATTTTTAAAGAACGGATAATATTTATAATTGTACTTATTGGTTGTCTGATTTAGAAAATTACTAAGCCATAGAATTTTATTTAATGTGGAAAAATTATTTCAATCTTGAAAACCTTTTTTACTTTTTTGTAGGTCCATATACACATACTTCAATTGTATGAGAATGGGAAAGTTTTAGTTTAGTATTCACATTTTTTCCAACCTTAAATGGTTTGAACCTCTTCATTTTTGAATTGAATTTTTTTGTTGAATTTTTTGTTCATATGATTATTTAATAGTTATTATTCAGCCAACATTACATAAAGGCATTTATTTCAATACTATGAAACCCATACACCAAATTAGTGTATGATACTTTTTTGTGAAGTTATAAATAAAATTATTTTATTATCTACCTTAAATATATATTACTCAAATTTATCAGAGGATTCACCAAGGTCTGAATAACAAGGATGCATGAGTCATGGTTGCACAGGACGAAGCAAGTGAATACCACAAAATGCTAAAGTAAATGAAATCAAACAAGAGACAATTACATAGACAATTTGGAGAAAAGACAATATTCCATTAACATAAGATGGCCAAAGTGAAGAATACATATAAGAGAGCACGTAAGTAAATCCTCCACAAAAGGCAGTCAAGGCACCCCAATAATAGACTGTAAATCCTCCATGAAAGGTGGTGATAGGGTGCTAAGAATAGAGAAGTAACTCCCATACCCAGAATAGTTGGTTAAAGGAGTTGCTTATGACACCTATGACACACATCTCCACATAAGCTAGCCTATCCCACGAATGTACAAAAACTCCATGTATGCACAAATATATAATTTCCCTAACTAAATAATAGGAAAAAATAAAAACCTACACTAACACCCCCCCCATAAGCACAACTTAGGTGGGCAATGTGAAAATATAAAATGGGTCCCAGCAACTAGGCCTGATGAGGTACCCATGTACAAATGCAATATCCCATAAGATAGAGAAAAGGAGAAAACATGTAGGAAAAAACTCCCCCCCCCAAAAGAGAGACATAAAAGAAATGAAGAGGCTAGAAGGCCCCCCTAAAGATGATGCTACTACAGATGTAGACCGCACCCCAAGAAGAGCTCATAGATGAATGAACTTTCTCTCGGTGAAAGGTTTGGTGAAGATGTCTATAACTTGCTTTGAAGACTAGCAAAAGATTAAGTCAATGACCTAACTATGAATAAGCTCCTAATTGAAATGCATGTGAATCTCTATGTGCTTGGTCCACTAGTGCTGAACTCGATTATTACAAATCTAAATGGTACTCTAGTTGTCACAATAAATGATGGTGGGATATTAGATAGGAATGCCAAACTTAGAAAGAATCCCCTAAAGCTAAATAGCCTCAGTAGCTACATTAATAGCTCCCCTGTACTCTACCTCTATGGATGATATAGAAATACCATTTTGCTTCTTGCTAGACCAATTGATAGGAATAGAACCTAGGGAGAAACTGTAACCAGAAGTGGACTTGTGAGTCTGTGAATCACTAGCCCAGTCTGAATCTATATATCTAACCAAGTCAACCTCTATGCCAAATCTGTAATGAATCATGTATCTATGTGAACCCTATATGTAATGCAAGATCCTCTTAGCTAATTTCCAATGTAGCTCATGAGGTTCCTACATAAATATGGAGACAAGTCCAACTACATATGATATGTCAGGCCTGGTGTGAGTCAAGTAGATGAGACTACCAATAAGTTGTCGATACTGAGTGGCATCAACCAATGGTGAAGAAAAGTCAGCCTCAAGCTTGACTCTTGATAGAAAGGGAGTCAGAGATGGCTTGCAATTAGCCATGTAAAACTGAGCCAATAAGTCAAGAGCATACTTAGGTTGTGCAAGAGAAATCCCTGAATCTAACTGTGAGATCTCAATGCCAAGGAAGTAGTGCAACAAACCCAAGTCTGTCATGTCAAATATATCATGGAGAGATGCCTTCACCACTGCAATATCTGATGAAGAACTCTCGGTGATCAAAAGGTCATCAACATATAAAACCAAAATTAGGAGCAAATCATCCTGCTATAAAAAGTAGAAATTGGGGTTAGAATGGCACCTAGTGAAACCCACTGTGATAAAGAAGGAATCCATCTTGGCATACCAAGCTCGAGGGGCCTATTTGAGGCCATAGATAGATTTCCTAAGTTTTCACACTAAGTAAGAATCCTAAACAAATCTTGGCAGTTGCTCCATGTAGATCTCCTCCTCTAGGTCTCTGTGAAGAAAGGCACTTTTCACATCCATCTAGTGCACATCCCAATCATGTGCTGTGGTAATAGCTAAGGTGAGTCAGATATAAGTCATATTTGCAATGGGTGCAAAGGTCTTTGAGTAGTCAATGCCTGCGACCTGTGAGAAACCCTTGGCAACCAATCATGCCTTGTACCTATCAACTGACCCATCTACTACAAACTTGGTCCAATATATCCACCTACATCAAACCATCTTCCTTCCCTTAGGAAGTGAAGTCAAATCCCAAGTGTGATTTTTGATTAAGGAAGAATATTCTTCTTCCATAGCACTATCCCACTCAAGTACCCCCGATGCCTCTCGAAAAGTCTATGGATCCAAAACTGAAGCAAAGAAGGCATGTGGATCTCTCTGATAATCCTCCCTAGTATGTCTGTCATCTACAAGATCTCTTACCCAAGTGTTAGCACTCTCAAGTTTTTATGGCCCAAAGTGGCCAAAAAGTGGGTGAGTCAAGTGGTAACTCCTCATTCTTTGATTAACTAGAGGTGGATGACTCTGCATCACTATCCTCGCTATCTAAACTCAAAGAAGAAGATGTCTCTAGCTTAGGAACCTGCTATTACTGATTTGAATTTGAGGAATCATCATGAAGAAGTAGATTTGATGAGAGATAAGAAGCGATAAGTGTTGAGTCTCTAGGACTCTCCTGAAATTGGACACTTCTCTCAATGAACAATTCATGAGTGGTCAGATCTAGAAGGTGATACCCCTTAATACCATCCAGATATCCTACAAAGATGTAAGGCTTGGACTAACATTCCATAGCTTTGTGTTTCTTCTTCAGTTTGTGGGCCGTGGCTAGGGATCTAAAAACCCTAAGGTGCTCAACATCAAGTTTCCTTTTATGCCAAGCTTTAAAGGGTGTTATCCCTTTCAAAGCTTTGTGAGGAACCTTGTTTTGAATGTAGCAAGTATAATTGATGGCTTCAGCCTAGTACTGTGGTGTTAAGGATTTGGAGTGAATTATATAGCTACCCATCTCTTTCAAGAACCTATTTTTGCATTCTGTAACCCCATTCTATGAAGGACTGTAAGTGATTATGCACTATAAATCAATCCCCTCTGTAGTACAAAACTACTCAAACCTATTTTTGACATACTCCCCTCCATTATCAGTTTAAAGAACCTTGATGTATTTCTCACTCTATTTCTCAACAAGAGCCTTGAAGTCTAGAAAATTTTCAAACACTTTAGACTTTTGTATGAGAAAATATATCCAAGTGTACCTAGAGAAATCATCAATGAAAGTGAGGATGTACTTGGCCCTTATGAAAGATGGTTTGGGAAAGGGTTCTGATACATCATTGTGGACTAACTCCAAAGGTTGTGAAGCCCTCCAAGCTTTGCCTTTATCAAATTTTGCTTTGGGATGCTTCCCAAGGGAGCACCCCTCGCAAAGTCCTTTTGAGAATTGGACACGAGACAAGCCAATGACCATGTCATTTTTTCAATGTTGTTCAGAGGTAGAGATAGTTAAGGTGGCCAAACCACTCATGCCATAATTTTATAACTCCATCTAAATGAGTCAGCAATGCTATTGGAGAAGAATCAGGTGTAAAATGTGAGAAGGTTATAACCTTGCTTGGTGATCTGCCCTACCCACTACCACTGTAGTATCACTATGTAACTCCCTGATAACCACTAAATTTGGTGAAAATTGAACTCTCATGCCCTGACCAATGTGAGTGATTTGGTACACTAATAGGAGATTGGTTGAAAGAGAAGGAACACTTAGAACATTATTGAATGTTCCTCCTTCCATTTCAACTAACCCTCTCCCTGTAACAAAAATTGATGTGTCATCACCCAAACTAATTGAAGTCATGTTACAAAGCTTTAAAGATGAAAACTTAACTAGTGAAAAGCCCATGTGGTGAGAAGCACTTGAATCAATGACCCATGATGTTGTAAAATCTACAGTTGCTACAAGGGCCTTTCCCTTTTCTTTCTCCTTACCCTTGCCTTTTGCCTTAGTAGAATCTTGGGTAAATGAATTCTGCTTGATGGACTCAGGAACACCTATGTTGTGCTTCTCTAGAAGATGAGTTAGGTGATATATTTGTTTCTTCATGCATTTGTGTTCATCATGCCCTATATTTTTACAATAGGCATACTTAACCTTCTCTTTTTTAGGTTTAGCATTGGAAGAGGAAGACTCAGTGTTGTTTTTGGCAGGATTGTTGTTTTCTTTCTTCTTCTCCTTTGTTGAAGTCTTATCCTTACCATTTCTAGCTATCAAAGCTTAGGGTTGAGTAGACTTCATTGTGTGCATTTGAATTAGCTTATCTTACTCCCTCATCAAGTTGGCAATGAATGAATCTAAAGAAGGCATTTTCCATGTAGTGCCAAGGGCATTTTTTGTGGCATGGAAAGTGGAGACAAAGACTGAATAGCTTGGACCTAACTTTGCAAGATTAGAAAGGATGAGTTGATCATCTTTCTTCTCTATCCCACATTCTTTCAATTTCAATATAAGGGCCTTAAACTTAGTGAATAAGTCCTATAGGGTGTCAAAGTTGCTATGACTTAGACTTATGAGTTTGTTTTCAAGCTCATGACCTCTCATCTCATCAAGCTTCCCAAATAAGGTTTATAGGGTGTCCCATATGTCTTTGGGAGTCTTGGAGGTTTCTAAATGGAAGAGAAGTTCAAGAGACATGAACAAGCTCAGTAATCCATAGGCTTCATCACTATGGTTGTACCACTTGACCTTTTCATCATCAGTGTTGGGTTCTACTTCAGTACCCATGGTGATCATATACAACCCTTTACTTCTAAGAATGATTGACATTTTAACCTTCCACTCATGATATTTGAAGGGTGTTAGGGGTTTAAGTTGAAAAGAATCTATTTTAAGCTTAATTTAGGTGAAGTTGTGTTGATTGCAAGTTATGAAATTATGAAAAAAGGAGAATGAAAGCAAAGATTGTAAGTGCTGAAAATAAATCACACCCCCCCCCCCAAAAAAAATTTTGAGCCCCCCCAAATATGCAAGTGAATGATAAAAAAATGTTAGGCTTAGCTGAGAATGCATTTTAGAGCAATCAGTGAAAAACATTAAGCAAACAGGACGTCAGACTCAGTCGAAAATGTGTCCCGGGAGACCCAAATTTTAGGCACTTTATAAACTAATGAATTTTTAACAAATAACAAGCCTATGCTGTGTAAAATTGAAATAAAAACACTTTTTCAAAAAATGGCATTCGAATTTGAGCTACTATTTGCAAGATATTAAAGATTCAATTTCTCGTAAACTAGTGTTTTTATAAAAAAGTAGTACTCAAACATTAAAAAAATGCCTATTTTGAGAGATAAAATGGCCTTCCAACCACTCGTTCAACTTGACACTGAGGGAGGAATCCAAAGGAGGTCTTTGTGAGGGGAAATTGGCCTCCTACCAACCCGAGCCTCAACCTTTATCTTCGACAATCGAATATACAAGCTTTAAAAAAACTCAATTATTTCTCAATCAATGTTCCCCCAAAAAAATGATTTGGAACTTTATATTAGTGCATTTACAACTGCCACTAGTAATAAATACTAAGTGGTCTTGATTTCAATGCATTACAAAACCCTCATGAAGAACATATGCTGAAAATACAACTTTGGCATAATATCCAGAGAATAAACAGCACCACTACAATTTACTCAAAAAATCATGCACTTTCAAAAAAAGAATCATCTCGATACAAGGTCTTATGTGAAAGTTATGATCCTCTAAAGTTCTCAAAATGAGAACTGTGTAATGTCACAACTGAGAATCTACTATTTCTAAAAAATCTTAGCATCAAAATCAGAAAATGTCTACACTAGTGCATATATCATGAAAAAATAGCCAAAATCAAAAAACAATTTGTGGAAAAAGGAGTCCATATGAGCAAGAATGGAGCATTTGAAAATTGCCTTTAAAATATTAACTACCACTAGAGAGGGGTCCTACTATAGCTTTCTAAGTGCATTTTTGCAAAGTATATAGAATGTATGTAAAAACTAAAAGATACCCAGATGGTTTTTCTAGGCTACGAACAAAACTCAAAAGGAATTTTTCTTGCTGATGTATAAAATATGTACATCTAGTGTAAAATAAATGCCTTTAGCCAAAAAAATGACCCCAACAACCAAAAAATGGCATGCAAAGGCAGAATCAACTACCAAGAGATTGCAAAAGCATGTGACAACCTGTAATTTTGATTAAAACACAAAATATGCAAGCTGATTGATAGAAACAAGATTATTGGATCTTGTAAAATCTCATCTGCATGTATATGGAGAGACCAAACAAGCCATGGAAGGAACAAGAACATGGAAAACTAGCAATATCTCCTAGAAAGTTTCAAATTTCACAAAAAAAATGTCTTAACAAAGCTCTAGATTTTAACGAAAGCAATAGCAAAATAGACAACTAGTTACTAGGGTGGCTTTGATACCATATCAGAGGATTCACCAAGGTCTAAATAAAGAGGATGCATGAGTCATGTTTACATGGGATGAAGCAAGTGAATACCACAAAATTCTAAAGTAAATGAAATCAAACAAGAGACAATTACATAGCCAAATTGGAGAAAAACCAATATTCCATTAACATAAGATGGCCAAAGTGAAGAATACATATAGGAGAGCACGTAAGTAATTTTTCCACAAAAGGTGGTCAAGGCACCCCAAGAATAGACTGTAACTCCTCCATGAAAGGTGGTGACAGGGTGCTAAGAATGTCATAAGTAACTCCTTTGACTAGCTATTCTGGGTATAGGAGTTACTTCTCTATTCTTAACACCCTATCACCACCTTTCATGGAGGAGTTATAGTCTATTCTTGGGGTGCCTTGACCACCTTTTATGGAGGAGTTACTTATGTGCTCTCCTATATGTATTCTTCACTTTGGCCATCTTATTTTAATGGAATATTTGCTTTTCTCCAAATTGTCTATGTAATTGTTTCTTTTTTGATTTCATTTACTTTAGCATTTTGTGGTATTCACTTGCTTCATCCCATGCAACCATGACTCGTGCATCCTTGTTATTCAGACCTTGGTGAATCCTCTGATAAAATTTTATATTTATGTTTTTAAAAAACAAGAGCCAAAACCATATATAGATATATGAGGTGCTCTAGTTTAATTATTAATGTGATTTTATACTATCTTCGATTTTATATAATAAATTTGTATATGCTAAATTTTAGGCTTTATGATGTTTAAATAGTTGACAACATAACTCTCATATGTCACTCAGTTTATTACTAGATTTCACTTGATGTTAGAGTTGAAAACATTCTAGCGAACATGTATGTAAAATGTGGAAGCATACACAAATAACAAGGGTTATTTTTAATTCATGTTTATAAGGAAATTTTTCATATAACATATAATAAAAAAATGTTTTAAAATATTTCTCGATGCATCTCAAAAAACTATTCCAAATCTCTTATATGTTGTAATCATTATAGTCTATGAGACTTTATTTGATTTAGTTTGACATCAATATGACTAAATGAGATGTTTCTCATTTTTTTTCAATAAGAAACTACTACCTACATACTATCCACACATTTTTTAATAACAAAAAATTAATTTATTTCAACAATTAATTCATTTTAATAATTAGGTACTTAAGCTACACCGCATCACTTATTTGTTTATGTTTAGAGCATAGTCATTTTTTGATTTGTGAAATGTTATTCTATTAATGATGGAAATTTATAAGATTATTATTATCTCTTATAATTTTACTTGTGTTTATTTAATTAATTTTAAGATGAGTTGTATGAGTTAATATAGATAACTAAAAATTTATTTGTGTCATTATTTAGTATTAATTTTGTAATTAATTTAAATACTTACTTAATTTGATTTGAATTTGGTAATGTGGGATCTCTTCCTAACTTCCACCTTGATATCTCCCCATTGTGTATATTCATATTTTATTATATAATCCCCCTTCTTATCCTCATGTCACTTTGTGTTTTATACCCCTCTACATCAAGCACACTTGAATTTACCCCTTACCCTCTTTATAGGTCCTAACCATTAAAAGTTAGTAAGGGTACCCATTCCCCTCTTTCTAGGTCCTAACCATTATAAGTTAGTATGGGTACCCATAATGTTTAATTTGAATTCAAATATCTTCAATATGTAGACATGAATTATATCCCATTTAGACACAAATAACATTATATTAATCATTCACATATATCTATTGAGCACTCATAGACATTATATAAGGGATGAAATAATCATTAGAGAATTAATTGTTGAAGCTATTATTTCCTATTGAACACTTTTGGTATATAACCTAGGGGTTTGAGTATCTCTAAAATCATTGTTATCAATATATTTTTCTAGAGTGGTTTTTACTAATTTAGGGGGGGATAAAAAATACTAAGATAGTAATATTATTAACCCATTTTATAACATCCCACCAAATTTCACTTTTTCCCCCTTAATATTTAAATACTATGGTTATTACATGTAAAGGAAAAGAAGATATGTTTTATAAAGAGATTTATTTTTGAAAAAATTGTGAATGGGTTTTAAAATATACTTTAGAGGCAAATTGAAGCTACATATTTGAGGTAGGAATGTTAGGTCAAAACATGGATCAATAAAATGAGAAAAATTTAAGTATCAAAACCTATGTTAATATCCTTCTATAGAATTATATTAGAAATTAAGTTTGATTTTACTATTTAACATTTTATTAGGATTGATTTCAAGTTTTATGACTAGATGTATTAAAATCTAATGTGAAAACTAGTTTTTTAGACTACATTTTGGTGAACCCACAACATCTTATACCTCATAAGATTATATCAAATAATTTTTGCTTGCTTGTAAACCTAAAATCACTAGTTTTATTTATGTTTGATGTTCTTGATGTGCATGATCAGTGTAAACACAAAAATTAACACTTATTTCTAAAATAGTGAACTTGTGACCAATCCTTTTAAATACTTAGCTCATGCCGAATTATAAGGATCTAAGTCATTATTCCTCTATTTATATATGGATGATCCCTATCTCCAAGAAAATTATAATTTTGAGTATTTATATTCACCATTCCAAGTAGCCTAAACTCACTATCAAATTGATCTACATGTCTAGTTTATCTATTTCTACTCTTTAGACAAGGTTGTTACTTTAGGACTATCCCATTTATTGATAGTGTCTAAATATTGAATCCATGTCCTCCTTATAAATAAAGGCTATTTTATCAAATTAAAATTCACCTAATGGGTCACCCTACATTTTTATTAAGTCTCATTCAAGTAATTTCTCAAAATATCACTATAAAGCCACATTTTCTAGCCATTTACTCACTAGAGTCACATGATGAAAATAACTAGAACATATAATTGCACATTAAGAGAAAATCATATATTTTTTCCAAATCCAAGTCTACACATCCCTAATATCCCTAATCTAAGTCATATACACCTCAAATTTCACAAGTCATTGTTAACTTAGATGATTACACCTAGATTACACCAACATCTAGCATTACACTAATATTTCGCACACACCACCATAGCATAGAATAACTACATGGAGTTTGATCCCTCTTTAGAGCATTGGTATGTAGGAAACCCTCAAGATAGGAGGTGTTGAGGTCAATCAAAACTTCAACCACCATCCCCCTTTTCCTATTTATTCTATTTATTATAAATGACCTACTAATCTAGGGTTTCATGTGAAGAAGGTACAAAATGCTTTTTTTACCAAATAAAGTGAATCTGATCATGCAAATAAGACTCAAAGGCAATGACACACATACCCATTTTTACACAAAAAGAATAAATGTTACCAAATGTTAGTGCACCCTACTGACACTAGGGTGGTAAAACCCAATCCAAATAGTGAAGCCTTGTCTTAAGATGATGTGAAACCTTTTTCCATATTCATAGTGACCTTTTAGAGCCACACAATCAATTCTAAAGTCACATACATAATCCTAAATTATATAGTTTATATCTAAGTAATTTATCTTTATTATTTCCCCTTTTAACACATTTATATATTTATAAAATGCCAAATCATAAAATCTTATTATATGTTTATCTTATACATTTTGATCTTATGAACTAGTTTTTTAAAATTAGGATTAAAAAATATCTTAATCTCTAATTTTGATAAAACATATTGGTGATCTTTTCCATTGATTGAATATTACAAACCCTAACTATAGATATTGCTAGGGTTTTTTTCCTTATTATTTTTGTTTCCAATTATTGTATTAGGTTTTTCATATTTTATGAGTTCTATGTGAATAAAAATATTCTAAGTTTCTATTTCATATTTTATGCAATGTAAGAAAGTTTTTTCTATCTCTTTTCTAATAAGTGTTAGGTTAAGTGGTTACTTACATTGAGCATACTCAAATTTATTTTGATAAAGGACACAATATGAATAAGAACAAGGGTACATATAAAGCTTCAAATGTTAATGCATAAACTAAATACATATACGTGCATGAAAATAATTCAGAGCATGAATAATATATCAAGACAACATTGACTCTCAAGATGATCATCATAATGTACTTCCACCTCTAGGTGATGAACAACCAAAATTTAATATAAAGTAGAAATTATTAAGATTTTTAAATATTTTTTTGTGAAAAAAACACAATTATCATATAGTTTTGAAAAATATTTTGGACATAAAAAGTAAAATCATGACTAACACATTAGACACTTCAATTGATATGGGTTATTTGCCTTTCCTAATATCACCAAATATAACTTACATATTGATATATACTATAGAAGAAACCTAGGGGTTTATTTAGATTAATATGGATATTCCTACTCAATAATTTGAGGCACTACCATTAATTAGAATATATTTTAATATTGATACACAATACCTTATGCATATTGTTTTAGATTTGAAAACTAAGGTGTTGTAAATGGAAAAAAGTGATTTGAAACCTAATAAAAACTTGGATTCATAGAATCTATTACATACCCCATTGGATTATAATATTTTATAATATAAATTACCAACTATTTATATCACACCTAAGGTTATATTGTATGAGGGAAAAGGTGGCCTTGAATAACATTTAAGAGCATTTCATGCAACATGTTTAGACTATGCATCCAACGATAGGTTGTTGACCAAGTTATTTTCAATAAATTTAAAATAATATGCATTCACATGGTTTTATGATTTACAAAAATAGTTAGTTCACATATTCAAGCCATTATAATATTTTTTCCTTACATATTTCTCAATCAACATCAGTGAAAAGATTTCATATGCTTAGATTTATCAGCCCAAATAATATTCCAATGACCATATCTCAAAATATGTTTCAAGTTATAAGACCATGCTATCTAAGATGAAAAATCATATGGTAGATAAGGAATTAAAAGACATATTAAAATATAATTTGATTCCACCACTACATGAATCCATTATGTTTAATAATTTTCTTTCATTCATGGATTTATGTCACACAATAAAAGAAAGAGAGGTCAAATTATTGGCAATGAATAAGTTAATTTATACAATAAATCTAGTTTCTAATTTCATGAAAAAAAATTGAGTATTACACAGTATAAGGTGAGACAAATTTAAATTAAGAGTGATCAAAAGGTAATAGATAATTTAGATCTAAATCCTACTCCATACATTGTATTATTAGTTCCTCCAAGGAGATAATTTACCAATTTTCTAGAAGATCCATACAAGGTATTACAAAACTTATTGGCATACAATCTCGTATAAATCCTTAAAATTAAATAGGTTGATAGTATTAATACTATTATAAAAGGATTTGATCATAATGCCTTTTGTGATTTTCACAGATCACTAGGGCACACTACAAACATATGCATTTATTTATGATATAACATACAGAATCTAATGGATGAGAACATAATTAATGTGGGTATATCTAATAATAGTTAAAAACCACAACAAAGTGAGAATTAAACAATGAATATATTCAATGATCATTTTCCTAAGCACATAATCCATAAATAACATATACATCAGGAGTGCATTACATATACAATGCACACCCTTCATCAATTTCTTATCATTGTCATACAGAGGCACAACATCCTCTAAATGGCATCATTGTTACATATCATACTTTAATGTCATCTAGGAAAATTTTCAAATTTACAAAGCATGAGATAGTCAATGATGAATCTAAATTATTCTCTTTGTTCATTTGAGTTCACATTGATCACCAACCTATATAAGTGTTACGGTTGACAATAGTTCAAGTGTGAAAATGTGTATTAACATCCTTCTCAATCATATTGAATGCATAGATAGGGGTATAATTAATAAAATAACAATAATTAAGGGCTTAATAGACACATTTAAAGTTTTATTGGTGATATACATTACCACTCCAAGTAGATCTAAAACATGTGGCCACTAAGTTCATATTATTACCTAGTGTGGGAGTATTCAATATGTTAATGGGACACCCTTAGACTCAATAGCTTTTCATAGTTCCCTATATAGTACATAAATGTTTTAAGTATATTTATGATAATGAGATCATAATTTTTTTTGGTATTCCCTAATAATATCCCCTCCAACCAAAGATCATTATTCATATATGGTAGATTGTAGTTGAACAACCTCAAAAGGTTAAACCTACTCAAAAAGTTTAGAAATAAGTGGATGAATTTAAATGGAGACTTATCCTTGAAAATCCACTCAATCAACATTTTTTCATAAACTCTATAGAGATACTATCTACATAGGCACATCTTTAATTGATATTACAAGGTAGCAAGGGTGTTCCATAAAGAGCACCAACTCAAAGTTCATAAAATTCATGATGAGTTTTGAAGAGTCCTAGAGTTCACACTGCTATACAAATATACATGTTAAAAATAATAATAATGATAGTGAAACTTATAGTATAATATAAAATTCATATTTAAATTCTGAGTTGAGACCAGTTCATTCAAAATGGCATGACACTTTTCATTTATAAGAGGTCATACTTCTTATTATAGATACATGACCTATTGATTGTGAGGATCTTATGTGAGTTATTGGTAAGTATTTTCCTTACAAAATTTCATATACACATATACATATATATATATATATATATATATATATATATATATATATATATATATATATACATCTACATATATACATATATATATACACACACAAACACACACACACACACACATATATATATATATATACGTATATATACATATATATATACATACATACATACATACATACATATACACACACACACACACACACACACACACATATATATATATACATACATATATATATATATATATATACATATATATATATATATATATATATATATATATATATATATATATATATATATATATATATATATATATATATATATATATATATATATATATATATACATATATATATACACACACACACATATATATATATATATATATACATATATATATATATATATATACATACATACATATATATATATATATATATATATATATATATATATATATATATACATACATATATATATATACACACACACATATATATACATACATATATATATATACATATATATATATACACATATATATATTAAAAAAACCAAAAAAAATAGAAAATTTTAATAAATTTTCAAAATTAGGACCTATGCATGATGTGTATTTTATTTACATCAGTTAATTTGTGCTGAATATATGTAGCATTACTTTGTATTCATTTTATATCAAATATACTTCAAAAGTGTACTTTAGTGAGTTTTATAACATATAAGTTTTAAATTTAGATGCATTTTTAAGTGGTAAGACTATCTCAGACCTAAAAAGTTTACATAAACAAAATCTCTCTATTTTGGACAGTAAGACACTATGCTCTTATTTGATTACAATGAACTTGTCCCAAAGAATAATGCTATCAATTATCAAATCCAAAAAATTAATATGAATTATAATTTTTTTTTTATCAAAAAATTCACTAGGGGGAATCCTCTTAAATAAGTTTTATTGGTCTATGATAATCCCTATTGTTCATACTTTAGTTCAATACATTGTGAAAAATTTATTATTACTGTTCACTTAATTTCATATCAATATATTACTGGATATTGAAGTTACTAAATATCATGATGTTATAAGTGGTTAATATTGGTCAACTACACTTATTGAAGATTTTTTTTTGTGTTTTCTTTCTTGCTTCATGTTCTGTGTGTATTCAATTTGTTTGGATTGTTGACATTTGAACATGTCCTTGTTTTTAGTTCTAAGCCTTATTGTATGCTTATATGAATGTGAGTGAAATTTGAAGATGTACCTTATATGTGGCTCCATGTCTTATTATTTTATATCTTATGTGATTTTGCGTGTACTCCTTGTGTGTGTACATGATGGCCATGACTCTTGTTTGCTCATTTTGCTTAGTTTATGATGCCATGATCAATTTCATGCATATTAAAACTTTTTTGATGCCATGATGGATATCATACATCTTTGATTTTTTCAAGTTAGTTTAAAACACTCTATTATGATATTTATTCATTATGTTTATAATTTATAACATCTATCTCAACATGACACTATGTATGATTGATTCTATATGTATTTTACATTACTCTATTATTCAATTTATCTATGATGATTCCATGATCTCCAATGTTATAATTATTAATTAGATTTCAATATTTTATAAAAATATATTTACATAAATTTATTATTTCGAGCTAACATATTATGAAGGTTTCATACCTCACCTCAAAATATGGGCATACATAGTTGCTTGTCCTAGAGACTAATATACAAAAACCTAGGACACTGACATGAAAAGAAAGAATTTTCTTAGTTTATCACAATTCATGCTTACTTTTTACCTAGAAAAAAAATTCAAATAAAAATAATCCATTTGGACAAGGGCACAGGCTAGTCATGTCCATAACAACATGTTGTCATCTCAATAATAAAAAATACTATTTTTTATATTTTCTTAGAAATCACACTCAGTCTATAGATCAACACAATATTGCTTATAAATAGTTTACAAGTTTATTCTTAGGGTTGTCTCATAATTTTATTAGATTTGAGGCATCATGTATGGTATGTGGTTTAGGTCATCACATTTTTTTTTTCAAAAATTGCTTGAATATTACTCCGTTCCAGGATCTATATACTCAGATATTGGATTAGGGGCATGTTCTCAACACATGGTCAATTCTCTTACTTAGTTTTGTACCAATTTTATACATAAGGAATGGAAACTCATGTAATTGTATATTATATATACACCAAACTCATATCATGTTATTTTTTCTAAGTTTTGTACTAGTTTTTATAGTAGAAATGAATCTTATTCAATCTATATCTATTGATTCACCTTTTTGCATCAAATTTTCACCATAATGATCTATTTTAAATTCATTCAAGGATTATAAGTTATTGTAATATCTTGGGTATGAAATGATGAAGTCACACCTTGAGTTTTAAGAACACTTTTATTCCAATAAGGATTGGGGCATGCACAATCCAATCGAAGTTTTTCAATGCATAAAAACTCCAAGAATCCTACCCTCTCCAGCCATCATTTTTTCATTAGAATAAAATTATGGTTCACATATCCAAACAAGTGTATTCACTCCTTATTATTTTTAATTATAAGTTTCTTATATCTTATTTCAAATTTCCATCTAAATTGAGGACTAATTTATACATGTTTCATTATAGTTTTACATGAAGCATGGTTTAATGTGTGTCTTACATTCAAGATTATTTTTCATAACTTCATATATAAATATTTTATTTTACTCTAGTAATTTCAATAAGCTATATTAATAGATTAAAAGGGGGTAAATGTATATAAATAAACTAAAATTTATTTTTGAAATAGTGCAATTATGATCAATATTTTTACACACTTAGCTCATGCCCAATTCCACAGCTCTAAGATGTTATTCCTCTATTTTTATGTGGATGATCCCTATCTCCATGAAAATTTTAATTATAAATATTCCTATTCACAATTATAAGTATCTTAAAATCACTATCATAATGATCAATAGTTTTAGTTTAGTTTTCTCTACTCTTCAGATAAGGCCACTCCTTTAAGACTATCTTGTTCATCGATAGTGTTTGAATCTACCAACTACATCCTCCCACCAAATAATGAATATTTTATCAAATGTAAATTCACATAATAAGTCATGTCATGAATTTTGTATGTATCATTCAAGGAATTCCCCAAAATATGATATAAAACCACATTTTCTCACTAGAGGATCACATGATGAAACCACACTCAACATCTAACTGTGTATTTAAAGGAAAACATATTTTCTTCCCATTATGAGTCTACATAATCGTAGTATCCTTAAATTGATTTTGAATACAAATAAAAGGTCATAAGTAATTTTTAAGCACATAATTACAACCTAATTTCAAAAACATATAATATTACACCAATATTTCACACACACCACGTAGCATGGGATAACTACATGGAATTTGATTCATCTTTGAAGTATTAGTATGTATGAAACACTCAATATAGGGGGTGTTGAGGTCAAGCACAAATTCAACCACTAACCCATTTTCCCCATTTATTACCTTTATTCTTCATGACCTATTGTGCTAGGGTTCTATGTGAAGAAGAAGCTACACAATGGCTTCTAGAGTGAATAAAGTGGCTATGATCACACACACAAGACTCATAGGTGAAGGTGCACATACTCATTTTTACACAAAGTAAAAAACACTACCAGATGCCAACATGACCTATAGGTACCAATGTGGTGTAATAAAATACAAATAGAATCACCTTATCCTAGGCAAATCCACTTAGTCAATTATATCATCATAGACACAATTCTGCATTATCTAATTTTCAGCCAAGTAATTTATATTTTTCTTTCTCCTTTTAGCACATTTATATATTTATCAAGTCTTGAATCAAAAATTCTTAATTTATGCTTATGTTATACATTCTATTTTTATGTAGTAGTTTGTCATAATTAGGATTAAATTCTAATTATCCCAATATTTGATAAAATAATCACAAAATTTTGGGTAATCTAATTTATGAAAATAATTTATTTACCTTCCTTTTTATACATAGTATTTTAAATTATTTTTTACTATCATAAAAAATAATTGATGTTGTTAAGGGTGACCAAGTACATATTTTTTCCATCATTCATTTGTCTTAATCATTCATCATCATGTTTCCTTATTGCTTGATATTTTGCTTCTTATTTTATTTTATTTGCACCTCTTTTTATTTCTTATTATTTTTAATACATGCCATTACCCTCTTGATC
Source organism: Torreya grandis (assembly GCA_037957365.1). Classification (NCBI taxonomy): domain Eukaryota; kingdom Viridiplantae; phylum Streptophyta; class Pinopsida; order Cupressales; family Taxaceae; genus Torreya; species Torreya grandis. The sequence continues at coordinate 1,013,558 of JARHVA010005641.1, read as the reverse complement.
ATCAAACCTCACCCAAATATCTATCCATTCTCATGACTCTAGCTTATTGCATTCTCCACACATCATCTTATAGGCATTAAGATTTTGCACAAAAATGTTAGTGTTAATGTATGTCTTAAGTCCCCTTTCTTATTTAATCCCTATTTCACCCCATATAATTAGTTTCACTAAGTATTATTTTACTCATGTAATTAGTTTTAACTAATTACCAATAATTAAATCTAGTAAAATCTAATAAAATACAATAAAATTAAATGGTTTAAACTCCCTAATAACTCCCTCAGTCCAAAATATATATAATAACTTAAAGCCCCATTTAAACCCATGGTTGAAATGATTAAAATAACCTTTGATAAAAATAGGCTATAATCAGTACCAATGACCATGCTCAATGTTGATTTGGTATAACTAACATCGATTTAATCATGGGCATACTTTGAGAAAGGGATTGTGATTTTTCTCTTGAACACCAAAGGAATTTGTCTGAGATGACTAGTAAAAAATTACTCACCTATTGGAAATCTACATTGCCACATTAGCCCTTCAACATCCATCCAAAGATTATAAATCAACTTATCAACCTTGCAATTATCACAAATTTAGAGAATTGTTAAGGTAAGTGCATTTAGTTTTTTCAAGCAATTTTGCCTTTATTTGTTCTATTTTATGTTCCTATTTATCACCCTTATCATCCATAGACTATCCTAAGTTATCCTAGATCTCACCAAGTCAGTCCTTAGTCTTTTATTTTTAAATTATTCTCTATATTATCAAAATTAATGTCAATTCATAGAATTGACATCAATCCAATAAGATAGACATCAATCCCTATTTAAATCTTATTTGTTTTCAATTGAAACCTATTTTTATTAGAACCTCTAAATTAATCCTAATTATCTATTTCTTAAACCTTGGGTTTCACCTATAGATGACATTACCTGGAGTTTTGCATGAAGTTATCACCATTATTGATTTACCAATCATCCCACAACTTTTCTTTGCCTACTAGAGTGATATTTATTTTGAGTTAGGAATCTATGCAATTTTATTCACCTCTACCATAGAGGCCATTTTTGATTAGTTAGAAATCATACAAGAATATTAAGATTCTATTGAAGCCTATTGACATGATCATTTTGTTAATATCAATGAAATGGATGTAGATTAATTTAAATTACTTTAATTTCATATATATATCATATATGGATATTGTAATTTCATTTACTATTTTTATCCACTTAATTGCATCATAAATTAGGCTGGCATCCTTGTTAGGAAGTTAATCACTTCTTAAGACTGGTCTAGTACTAGGAATCCCACTAACATATCCTATTAATCAAATCTTTTTTGAGTTTTCTCATGTGTTTAGGTATTCCTTCCTAGCCAAAAAGGAGCTCCCACATTCACTAGATCAATGGTGCACAATCTTACAAATCAGAGGTAAACCTTAAAACCTTGTATTTCAATTTGAGTTTTAGTAGGCTATTTTATAAAGGAATGAACAAAAAACTAATTAAACATTCTATCACACCTGGTGGGACCCATTTTGGGCCTCATTATTCTTTATTTCTTAATCTCATTCTTTATTTTACTATGTTTAGGGAAAAAAATTATTCATTTTTGTTAAAGCAAGAAATAAAAAAGTAAAATAAAAATATATTGCTTTCTTTTCTTTTTTTTTCATTTTACCTATTTAAGTAGCACACCTAGTGTAATTATGAGGATTAATTCACTATTTTAGTTTCTCTCATTTTTCAAAAACTAAAAAATTCAAATAATCCTAAAATAATAAATCAAACAAATCCTACCTAGGTAGACCCACTTGGATTTCATCACTAAGAGGAAAACCAACTTGTTGTTCTGAACAATTATAAAAAACTCATTGGTAGTTTCAAGGCTAAACACCTGACACCCTTATTGCTATAGGGTCATGAAGTGAGGGGGTAGGCTCCAATACCAAGCCACATACTACCACCAACATAGTTTTAGGCCTCATTGTACCTTCATAGATATCAAAGATTACAACTTTAAATGAAAGTGAAACCAAACTTAGCTTACCTATTCATAAGATATTTATTTAGATAATACCCCATCACATTCTAAAATATTTATTAATAAAATTAAAGATAATTAAGTATTTTTAAATAGAATGTGTGTTTTATCCTCACTAAAAATGGGATAAGAAAAAAAAGTTGCATGTTTTTACATTTATTCTTTGTTTTGTTAGTTTAATACTACATGGTTATAATATGACAACAAATGTAGAGACAAACATAATCACTACCTTTATGTTCCTTAATGGAACATTCACCGAGCTCCCCTACCTCTCCTGAATCCATCATGGATGGTCTCCCTCAATTTTGCCCAAAGGGTGATCCTAATTTTGTAAATATATTGGATCACAATCCAATTTACCTAAATCATTACATCACTACATGATCTATACAAAATTTTATTTCCCCTCAAGATCAATCCTCCTAATTTTTATATGGGATACCACTAGAAATATCAGATGGATACACCATATCCATGGTTTCCTCTTCTATCAACCCACCACCACCAAAAAGTTCTACTAATATCATAACATAGCCTATAAATACCCAACAACCATTCGTATCTAGTAGCCCCTTTGCAATCATTATTTAAACCTAAGATGTTACTATACCACAACTTACATCTAATCAACTGACCTCTCCCACACTTCATAATTTAGTAGTATTAATCATTGTGACTCTCCCTCTTATCCAAACACAAGCGACCTCTAATCCCTAACACACCAACCAAAAATTACCATCCACATAATAAATCCCCTTTAGTCAAACTCTCTAATAATATATCCCCTTAACCACTCAATACCAAAATCCATTACAACCCCATGACTACATATCTTAACCCATTTCAAGAATAAATCCTACCCCTACTATTTATATGGTATGTAGCAACATCTCATCCTAACATTACCACTTCTATTGGTTATTTCCTTTCACAACCACTCTTAACTTCAATTCCTCCTTATCAACATTTACAAAAAAATAATTTAGGAGGTATTCCTTAATATAATGACCATCCCAAATGCATGCATATCCTCATGGATAGGATGGAAAAATTAGAAGCCTATACTTCTAGGATAAAGATCATGCTTACATATGAACAAATGTGTAATGAACCTATTAACCCTACCATTCCAATCAAGCCATAACTAACACAATGAGAACTTACCATGTTTATGAAGTTTCAAAATAAGGAAGACACATAAAAAAATATTAAGGCATTTAGGCATGTATGTTACCTTATAGCCCATGATGATTCCTTCTTTTTGAGGACTTCCCCTATGTTTTTAGATGGGATAAATCTAAATTGGTATAGCTCTATCCCCTAACATTATATATTCTCCTTCAAAAAATTAGCTTAATTTTTCTTGGAACATTTTTCAATTAATATCTCAAGGAAAGTAACCATCACCAACCTCTATGCCATTAGATAATTTAAACATGAGTCCATAGCAAATTTCATGGCTAGGTGAAAAGGCCTTATAAATTAATTAACATTTTCTCTTCTGCAACCTAAATTAATTGAGCTATTTTCAAGGTCATGTGGAAAACATACCTCATCCATGCTCCAAGTTTAATCATTTAAAACCTTTGACAAAGCCTTTGCCATGACCAATAAGATAGAAATATAAGCTTTAGAACAAGGAAAATTTAAGTTAGGGAATAAAATTTTTAAACCTGATCCTTCCAAAGGGACAAACAATACTAAACTAAAAGGCATAGCTAATTTTTCATCCTAAATTTTAATCCTCCCTCAATAACAAGCCAACCAAGTTTTTCTTAGACATAACCATAGAGAAAATTGACATGATTTCCACCCAGGAAATACATGCCCTTAGGAGAATCTTATGCTACCATTTTAGAAAAACTATTAAAAGCATCAGTTATATAAATCCCTCTAATCAAACCCATTGATGACTCTCCACCCAACCTGATTGGTAAGAATAAAGTGACTTTTTCACCAAATATCATGTATTAGGTCATGAAATTAATAGATGTTGTTACTCCAAAATTCTAGTCTAGAATCTTATCGATCAATGGGAATTATAGTTGGATAATCCAAATTCTCCTCAAAATCAATCCTTTGACATTTTTAGGTATCCATTACCAAATCATTTGTCCTCATATAATTTTGTAAAAATAAATATGGCACGTACCCTAGATTAGGATGCCCATGTAATAAACACTATTTATGATCAACTTTTAACTTAAGAAGTTGATAATACTCTTGAATCATCTTTTGAAGTAACAAAAATCCTAGAACTCTATATAGGAGATATTTTTGAATCATCTAAACTGACTAAGCCCATTTATACCATCCACTCTAACCTCCCAATCTCATTACATGGGATCCTCTAGAAGAAGGGTCATCCAAACTCATTAAAAATCACCCATGAAAAGTAGAAAATAAAAAGGTTACTCCAGCCACATGGGATAAGCTCCTTTGTATGCCGAAGGGTAAATATTTACAACACCCACATAGAAGGCTTGAACTCCCCCACACATCTAAATATGAGGACACTCATAAAATTACTCCTGCAACCTCTAACCATGATCAAAAGGGGAAAATGAGTATGCCCCGAGTTTAAACTAAGCCATCCATATTAGGACCCCATCCTTTCTATAAATGAAGATCATAATTATAGAATCATCTCTTAATAAATCTAAGCTATCTTAAAAACCTCCACCCATACTATCAACACCAATACCTCATATTAACTTTGTGGACTTTTATTATCCCCAAAACTTATATAAAATACCCTTACCACACATTAAAACCACTTATACAACCAAAATAAAAAATGAATGTACAAAACTTAATGTGATCCAAAAACTAATACCCTAAAAAATGATAAAACCTCACCAAGATCATTTTATAGGATCTTATTACACCATCCTCGATCAAATTATCCAAAATTCCCTTATCACATTAACACTTATCAAACTAGTTAATCCCCATATCCAAAAACCTACATGGTACAGGGAGAAAAAGGTGTGCACTTACCATATTATACTTGAACATGAATTGAGAGCTATAATGCTCTCATATTCATAATCTATAATCTGTTGGATGAAGATGATCTCTTAATTGAACAACCTTGTCTTGATCCTCTCTTCGAACCAAACATTAAAACCACAACCATCCATGATATTAGCATAGTAAATATCCTAAATAATTTACAAGAAAAATCAAAACAAGCATAAAAAATCATGATTAATAGCCTCAAATCTATCCTTGATTAACCCATTTCTAACTTCCCTTGGAGACCTTCAAGAATGGATAACTATGGAACTTTGAAAAGTCCTCCACTATTTCAAATTGGTATGATAAACATAACCACATGATCTCAAATTCAAGCACCCAAAATCCAAATAAATCCAAAGTTTTCATATCCAAAGCCCTTGTCCTAACCATAAAACCGTTTAGAACATCCACTACAAAACCAAAAATCTCCATTCTAGGGAAAGCACAAGAATAATTCCTTAGAACTAATATAGATATTGATTCTAAAGTAACTCCATCAAACCCATATCAAGATGTCCCTATATAAACTCATTGAGAATTACCCACAACATTATTAATCCATGAAAAGAGGCACTTCAGGCCACTCAAGTGTAACTTGATAAATCCCAACCTATAACAACATTTATTAGAGCTTTATAGATGGCTTCATCTATCATTTTTAATGATTTATAAATATTCCCATTATCATATGAAGACCAATAACCACCCCTATTTATCACTTCTCAAATTAATCAAACATAGATCAAAAGAGTCATGATTGAAAATGGGACTAGCATTAACATTATATCCTCACACATGTTTAAACAAATCTAACTTCCAAAAAAAAATTATGGCTGAGTCTCCAACCATCTTATGAGGTTTTAGTAATATAATGTCTCTTACTCTAAGAACTATTATCCTCCCTATCTGAATAAGTTTTCATATCCTTCATGAGTTATTATACATTATAAAGGGTGAGTTTAAATATAATATCCTCTTAAGACATCCTTAAATCTATGTTATATATTGTGTTCCATCTACCTTGCATTGATGCTCAAATACAATTATGAGTTCAAAGTCCATATCATCCCTACTGATCCTCATCCATTCAAAACCTAAAACCTAACCTTTCAACCTAATGATGTTCTAATCCATCTAAAAAATATAACCCCATCAACATCATCCAATGAAGCATTGAATTGTTTAACAATCCCTTCATCATGAGTCCTTGATAAGGATTCCCTTGACTCCATATCCTAATAACTCTTGATAGGAGTGTATTAGTTATTAAAATTGAACACCCTTCCTACTCCTCAAGAGTATGGATGCCGAGATAAATAGTGTACCTATCATCATAACCTTACAGATGTTATTTACTTCAGTCCTTATTTCCTCCTGACTCATTTAGTCTGTGTGGGGGTTGATTGATCTTCCTCATGTGTTGATATCTAATCTCATGCAAAAGATTTCTCCTAGAATTTATCATTCTTGGACAAACCACATTTTTCTTAGATGTACTTATAATGATGTGCCTAAAAAGGATTTGGTATGGGACTTTATGAGTAGGGACCACATGTTGTTACATTAGGATATTTTAGGAAACCCTATAAAAAATATATCCTTGGGTTTGATAAAACTCTTAAATTCAATTTTAAATTCATCCCTTTATCCAATCCTAAATAAAATATCATGATGTTACCATCTAATATTCCCTCTAAAATAGATGATGTTGTTTCCATCCCCCAAATTGTTTTTTGTCAATATTATCAACTTGGGACCTCTCATGTATCATAACAATGGAAAAAATACATCCATTCCCCTTACCTACCCTAAAATGATAGAAGAAGATTCTTCTACCATCCTTGTTCTTCAGTGTCAATATGATGATTCTATATTGACTTACTTAGGTGAAAAAAACTTGCACCTATACAATTCTCTTCCATCTGACATGTCTAGTCTTTTGAATGAAGCCATTATAACATTAACATAGGGTCTCAATATGTCCCACACATTGTTAATGTTAGTAAATATTTATACCCTTAGGAGAATTAATACTTCACCACATTATTATTATACCATAGTGAGGCTTTTTCTTGGTCATACAGTGACAATCCAAGTATCGATTCTGCTATCATCATTCACAATATTGTCACCATTATTGAAGCTAAACTAGTGAATCAAAATCTATAGAATATGCACCCTCTCATTTAATTTTTAGTCAAATAAGAATTGTAACATATCTTATCCATTAATTTCATATAGTAAATAAATTTCCTTGAATGGGTGTCTAACATTATGCTTGTCACAAAATCCACATGGTGACTCCACCTATGTACATATTTTTGAGACCTCAATCATGTTTGTCGTAAAGATGACTTTCCACTTTCTAACATCTATCAACTAGTGGACCTAACTATTGGCTATAAAAAATTTTATTTTATGGATGTATTCTCTATATATAATCAAATCCTTATCACCCTAGAGGGCCAATAGAAGAATTTTTTTATTACCCCTAGGGGAATTTTTGATATAAGGTTATGCATTTTGGCCTAAATAATGTAGGAGCCACTTATCAAAGATACACGACTTATATTTTTCATGATATAATGCAAAAAATTGTCAAATATTATGTGGATGATCTTCTCATTAAGTCAAATATCTAAAAATACCATTTCTCTTTTCTTAAAATAATCTTTGATAGCTTAATATACTTTTATGTATGTCTCAACTCTGAAAAGTGTGTTTTTGGAGTCTTGATTGGTAAGCTCCTAGACTTTATCATTTTCATTAATGATATATAATTTTATATTATTAAGATTAGTGCTATTATAGATATTCCACCCCCATCCAATCTTAAGTAACTCCGTAGCATGTAGGGAAAACTATAGTTCATACATTATTTTATCTCTCAACTATTTGATCAATGTTAACTATTCCATCATCTTTTAAGGAAAGATATCTGGTTCATTTGGGACTCTAGTTATCAATAGGCCTTTTAATCTCTCAAAAACTATCTCCTCTCTCCACCAGTTCTTATTCCTAACAAGGGGATACCTTTTTTCTTATATATTTTAGCCACAGATCATGCCTTGTGGACTATGCTAACCCATTATCATGAATAACACATAGAATAATGAGTTAATTACATACGTCTTACTCTCATTGAATATGAGACATGTTATACACATATGAAAAAACTATGCCTAGCTTTGGTTTTTATAGATTCTAAGCTTTACCATTATCTGGTTAACCACAAGACCTATGTAATAATGAGCACCGATCCCCTTAATTTTATACATTCTAAGCCTTAATAGAATCAACATGTGTCCAAATGGATCATGATTTTAGTTGAGTTTGATGTGGAATTTTTCCATCAAAATTTAATTAAAGGCCATATCATCACTAATCAGTTAGCTAAAGTGCCTTTTATAGGTGGTCAACTAGTTAATTTTGAATTCCCTAATAAATTTATCACTTCCACATCCAAGTGGATCTTAAGTATT